>VZZY01001542.1:89781-180767 GCA_013400335.1 Eurystomus gularis
TCAGGTTCCAGACAGTGATGAGCAATTTGTGCCTGACTTTCATTCAGAAAACTGTAAGTAGCAAGGCGATCACACATCTCAAGGGAGAAGGGCAGGATACGCTTAAACCAAATAAATATGTAGATGCAACATACTCCTTTTATTTCTACATTGTGATGGTGACAAAAAAAACCCAACAGGCTAAGTGTCCACATCTTTGTGTAGTGGTAACTAACACAGTCCCTTATGCCGAGTGGCTTCAACAGATGTGTATTTCGGCTGATATATGTGTGAATAATTAGGCACCCCTGAACAGCTGAGAAAATGCATTACTGTGACAATCAAAGGTAAAATTTGTGCTATTACCCCTCCCAAAGCAAAAGAAATTGGACTGTACGGGGAATTAATTATGGGTGTTGAATATTGCGCAGGTACAAGTGTGTGTATGGGAACATTCCACACAAACTCTCCATGCAACTCTTTCTGCTTTTCTCACACTGGCCCTGCTTCAGCTGGTCCTCACAGCATGCTGCCGGCTCTGTTTGGAATCTGATGCTGGGATAAGACTACATGGCTGAAGTGAATACAGACTGTTCTGAATAGGTCTGTGTTGCAAGCAGCCAGAGGAACCCAGAGCCTGATTTTTGAAAGGCATTTTTGTCAAGGCTACAAGAAGATGCCTCACCGTTCCCTGGGCATATACGTGTCTGGCAGCTAACTGAGAGTAGAGATGTCCATTTAAATCTGGTACAGCCAGCTCTGGTGCCCTTCCTATGCTGGTACCACGCTCTGCCCTGGACAGTTTCCCCCACAAAAACTAAAACGAAGCACTTTTACTGCTTGTTCTTATCTGCCTCCTTTTCCCGGGCTTGGCGCTGCAGCACAGCCAGGCTTGGCCTCTGAGTCATGTATCTTGTTGCTTCCTCTTTTCGACCTAGAACTGAGGCGAGGGCTGGTCCCATGTCTCACTGAATGAATGAGCTGGTTGTAATGCGATAGCCTCTTCCAGCTATTAGAGGCCGGAAAGAATTGGCTGCTCCTAGCACATCTAGCTTCTTGAAATTACAGTGGAGTTAAGTGTACTGGACAGAGCAATATATTTTTTTCTTTTTAAATTTCTTTTTTTTCTCTCTGACACTCAGCTGATACATTGGCATTTTTAGATGGGTTCTATCTACCTGTTTACTCCATACACTGAAAAGAGCTGCTGCAGACAGAAGGGAATTGGATCCCTCAGGCATAGAAAGAGCCTTTTCTCTTTTTACCCTTCCCTGGCAGGTCTGCACAGAGGCAGGAGTGTCATGGTTGGGATACTGAATCTGTCCCAGTTGTGGGACAGGCCTGCTGGGTCAGTGCACTCACATTTGTCACCAGTTTGGACCATGCCAAGAGCTGTTTGTGAATGGGCCCCTCTGCTGTGATTGGCTGTGGGAGTCAGTCATCCCTGAGGAGCAGGAGCCAGAAACAATACAAGGCTCTGGTATCTTATGGATTTATTTATTTATATTAACTCTGTCAGGTTGTTTGGATCCTTTTGGGTGCTGGTGTAATGTAAAGATGGGCTTTCCTGGTGTAGGCTGAAACCAAAGACAGGCAAACGGAGTCAGGTTTGGTTTGGTTTCCCCTTTTGCTGAGAAAATTAATTTTGGGGAAGGATGCTCACAATAGAAAGTGGCCTTAATATCCTGTGCTGTGAGAGACAGCAGCAGCCTTTTTTTCAGCCCTTTTGATAGCTGCTTGCTGCAGCACTTCTGAGGGGGCAATTAGCTCTTTATGTGAGGGAGAGCTGGACTGAGGATGGCTGGTGCACACAGAGTTTCAGATCAGCCCTGAAATAAACTCAGCAAAAATATGAGGTATTAACAGATCAGGATGTTACTTTCCACCCTTAAAACTGTACTCACAGTTCTGAACATCCTAGGCTTTGTAAGCAGCAGCATCTCAGCCTGAAGAGGTGAGAGTAAGCTGGTGAAGGACTGGAGCTAGCCTTATTAAAAGCTCACAGTTTTGATTTGGAGGGCAGATCTTTCCCCTGTTTGAAAAACAAGCCTACACCTATGTACCTTTCTGGAGTTACTTTTCTTTCTTACCTAAGTGTCGGTGACCTGTTAGGACAGCAGCAGCAGAGCCCAAAGGCAAAGGTAGGTGATGCTTACCGTGTCCTTCAGCCAGGATAAGCTTTTCTGAGGAGCCAGTGAAGGAAGTTTTGCTCTCCACTGGATTTAATTAAGCATATGAAGTAAAATACCCACATCCTACTTCCTGGTGCTGTAAACCACAACCCACATTTGTTATTCATGAAATTCTAACCAGCCCAGAAATATCCCTCCTCGTCTGTATCAGGCCATGACCACTGATCAGTGCACTTAAAATGAAAAAGAACCTTTTTGCTTTTTTCCTGGACTGTCTTGGGTGTTTTGGATGAGCAGGGTGGTTTATGAGATTCCCCCAGCCCCACATTCAGGGATTTTGGACTGTTCGCATAGAAGAGATTCAACAAAGGCAAACCCACATTTGGAAATTATACAGATAGTGGCTGAGTGCCAACATGGCAGCCTCCTGCTGAGGAATCACAGTATCCCGTAGAAGGACCTGGCCTTTTTCTGACATGCTGAAGTATAAATCTGATACAATTAATGAAATTAGATACTTCAAATGGAGGCTACTGAGAGGACTGCAAGCTGCTCTTCAGACTTTGAGATATATCACTGTGAAAGCAAGTACCTGGAAGTCAGAACTCTGTTTTGTACTGTGCTTTAACACTGATTCAGTTCCTTTGGAAAAGGGATTTTAGGTATCTAAATTGGTTAGGTGCTACTGAAAACAATACTTGCATATTCAATTGCAATACTTGCAGACTCACACATAAGGTGTCTGTGAGCAAGTCGGTCTGGTGACAGCCTGTAATAGCATGCAATACCTATAATAGTATTTTCCCACAGAAAAGCTTCGGCTTTTGTAGCTGTATCTACAAAAAAACCTTCCACTTATTGTCCTACAGGACAAATAATACTATCAGGAAATCTATAAAGTGTCATCATATTAGTGCATTATAATTCAATGCAGTGCTACACGGTAATGTTGCTCACAAGATGTCCTTACCAGGTGTTTCAATGAAAGAGCATTCTGCATTGTGCAAATAAAAACTTGGCTTTCACATGTTGAAAAATAGAGTATGTGCATGCTACTTCTTATGACATAACAGAAAATGTCTGTCCCAGCCTTGAACAGCTCAGGAAATACCCACTCTAAATCCTTTTCAAAGTACTCTGGATTATCATAGAGCACGTTAACACTACCTTAGATTTCCGCTTTTAAGGTTGATGTATCATACAAACCTTACTAAATCAAGGGCAGAGCTCAGGAAAGTAGTGAGCAGTTGTACATATTGGTATTTTGTTTCTCTCAGAGCCAGCTGAACAAGGACAACTGACTTTTTACTGCCTGATAAAAGTATCTTTCCATAAACAAGAAAAGTGTGAACCTGATCTTTCATTTCTCTCCCACAGTAGCTTTTCACAGTCCTCGTGCTAAGATTAAGAAGGAGCCGCCGAGTCCCTCCTCAGAACCTGCATTGTCCTGCGACCATAAGCAGCCATTCCAGTACCGTAATGGCGAGCAGTGCCTTTATGCCAGGTAACACAGCTTACCCAGGGAGGGGACGGGAGCTGTTCTGAAATCAAGTGCTACTGCATGATCTAGGATGAAGCGGTATGATAACAGCCTGGTCTGTCTGCTGGATAAGGGCAGTGCGCACACGCTGCAATACAAATTAACCAGTGGGTCAGCTCACGGCAGCCTGCTCAGCCTGCCATTTATTGCACTGGATAGCTCAGACCTATGTGGAGTAGATCTGAGCTTGTCTCTGTTCCTCACCCTAGTGCCGTTCCTCAGCTGTCCTGAAGTTGAGAGCAGTCTTGATGTATGTCACAGGCCTCTCCTCTCCCCATTGTTTTTCAAAGTCTGTCCCTCAAGCTGCTCCCTGACACCACCCACAGTCCCAGCGCCTTGCTGAGTTCATCAGCACAGACACCTTCTCCAGTTTTCTGCTTGAGGGGTTACTGCTGTTGTGCATGGGGGGCAACCAATAATCAGAAAGGAAGGCGTTTATGCCAGGAGTTTTCTGGCCTAGTCGGCTGCACAGAGGGACAGCATGTCTGCCTGTCATACATTCTCCCCAAGTGCTGCCACAAGTCCTTCTTAGAGAACTGTAACGCTCCATTATCTGTTTAACTGTCCCAGTGCCCGTGATCAACCCAGACAAGTTGGAATCAAGTCCCCCAGCCCAGGAACCCCGATACAGTCACCACTCCAACAGTTCCCTAAACAGGACAGGAGCTTCCTGACCCCTGCAGGGCCACCCCACCCCACATCCAGCTGTGGATACCTCAGCAAAAGCAGATGAGTTACTGCCAGGAGGAGGCAGCCACTGGCCAGAAAGATTGCCCTCCTTGGTGATTCAGAGAGGAGGGGTGATGTGGTGAACCGACCACATGATTTTTCTGCCTTATTAAAGCAGCATCCAGGTTAAAGTGCTCAGTTTCCAGCAATCACAGGATCCACCCCCACATCCAAAGTATGTGGGACCCACCACTGCTGCCTGGGGTGTGAAGAAGTCTATCACCTTAAGCCTGTCAGAATCTGTGAATGATGAGCTGTGTAGCTGCCCTTGGAAACATCTTTCCTTGGGAGGCTCCTCCTTGCCCCAGCTACGCATGCAGCTCCTATAGTCCCAGTAACAGGCTGAGGCAGAGGACTTTTCTGTCCTTCAACCAGCCCTGCATCAGAGGCTGAGATCAGAGAGCCAAGAAAGCAGCCATCCCTCGTACTATCCCCTCCTCTAGATCTGTGTACCAGCCACCTGTGGAGATCGGCCATTCCTTCCCCTCCTCCCAGGAAGACCCCATCGCCTACCAACGCCGGATGTCTGAGCCCAGTCTCCAGTACCCTCATCAGAGCTTCAAACAGGAGTACCATGACCCGCGTTATGAGCAAGCAAGCCAGGCGGGCAGCAGCCATCACTACCCAGGAGCTGTAGTGATCAAGCAGGAGCAGGTGGACTACATGTATGACTCAGGTAGGCAGAACTAGCTGACTGTGTAAACCAGGCATTGGGGGGGGTGAGCAACCTTCTGGGTGAACGTCCAACACTGGTGGCCTTTGGGCTTTGAAACAGTACTACTTTGTCTTCAGGAGCATGTGTGGTCTGGGAAACCGGTTGTGTAGCAGGAAAAGCAAACAGTTCTGTCTGTTTACTGCATCCACGAGAAGGCTGGGACATTCACTTTCCATACCATGTTCTGAGAAGGACTTTCTGGTTGATAACGGAAAGCTTTAACAAGATATAGGAGCTAGAAGGTGATGTTAAACACACATTCAAACTAGATTGAAGGCGTGCATTTTTTTTTTCCAAGGGAGTAAGTAGCCTTCGGGCAGACTCAAAATTCATCATTAACCCGCTCACACCATCAGAAATGGAGAAAAGGCTGTTCCCAGTTTCATAGGGAGATTTTGTCTTCTTGTCTTTGTGAGCTGGCAGCTCTTAGAAAGGGAGAGCAGTGAGGTCAGCTTTGAAGAAATTATACTGAAAACGTTCTATAAATGGCAGCAGAAAGGATCAGTTATCTTGGAGATTGTACAGAAAAAACTGTCTCGGATCCCTGCAGCAGGAGGGGACCTTCAAGTACGGGCAGAGGAAAGGTGCTCTGGGTGCAGAGATTGCACTGCACAGCCCTGAGCTGCAGCTCCCAACACTGTCTGGTCCGATGTCCTTTCCCTGACTGGAAGCAGAAACATTTAATTCACAAACAGTGGCAAAGGTGCAGCTCTCCCAGCCCAGCTGGTGGGTTCCAGCTTTCACTGCTGAGGTCTCTCATTGGCCCACTGGAAACGTGCTGCAGCAGGTCACAGGGAGAGTTGATGCCCCATTTTTGAAGCTTACCATGCAAAATAAACCAGCTTTGTTCTGACAAACAGATCTAAAAGTGTAAAACTAGAACAGTCTAAAGAAACTTGGGTGTCTAACAATAAACTGGCTGATTCCAAGGACAGGTGTAAGCACAGAGCAGGGTCTGGGTTGACTCAGCTAAGTGCAAGTGTGCTGCTCTGGGTTCCTTGTAGTGTCAAACTCCACAACTACTTCCCATAGAAACAGGGCACACAGAGCAGATAGCAGAGATTGCAGAGGATCATAGAAAAAAAAAGTTTAGCATTCCAAAAATAGCTCTCCAGATCAATCAGGTAATCCTTTTATTTCTTCCACAAGGGATAAATTTCATTTTTTTCAGCAGACCTGTCCAAAGACTTGCTACCCTGACATCACAATACCCTCTTCTAGAGGGAATGTTACTTCTGATTTCCTGGTATTTTAATGGACATTTTGAATTGTTTCCTTTAGCAGAAATAAATACATAAATAAAAAGCTCCTGTGAGGGTATAGAATCCACCATTGTGGCTGTGCTGATATTACACTCTCACCGGGTCCTTCTGTCCAGACAAGGGAAGAAAACATGAAAAACCAGAAGAACGCTTTTTGTGAGAGTAGTTTACGACTGTAATCATACACAGCCTGACAGCTCAGAGCACCCTTCTGCCCTTAGCATCAGCAAAAGGTCTGCTGAAAGCAATGGGTAAACACAGGAGCATAAGGGAAACGTAAGGTAAATCTTTTCAAAGCTCCCAGTTACAGCTACCATTTCAGCTGTGGATGGAAAACAGCTTTGATTCAGAAAATGCAGGACTCAGAAAACGCAAGATACGGAAGACAACAACATATTCTGCACAGAGATAATGAAGACCTTCTGCTTGTTTTTAAACTCTGGCTATTTATTCCTATACCCTATCATGATGTGAAAAAGCTGGGGAGACTTAAGACATCTGAGAAGACATGTGTGAGACACTGTCTGTAGCAAACATTCAGATGCTGCTGCTCACCATTACCATCATAGTACCCCAGGAAAAATGTAATGCCTTCTCACTTGTGAAAACAGTGGCAGAGCACGTAGTTATCTTAAACTAAGATGAGGGAGAGGTGTCATAAATATTTAGCCTATTGGCTAAGAGGCAATTGTATTGAGTGGTGTATATGTGACTGACTGGCTATCCTGGCTACTCTGAAGGATGTCATGTGATAGTACCACAAAAACTTGCTAGTTTAAGTCATGTTTGGAAGCATGATGAAGACAAAGTTGTGGTGGGATGGCTGAGACATTAAAAGTTATCAGTCTGCCACTAACCCTTTAGGAGGGCTCTTAGACAACGGTTAGACAGCTGCACTTACCTGTCCAACTCTGGACAGCAAGACCGTTCTTCCTCCTGTGCTTTTAATTCAATGAGTTTGTTAATTTTTCTGTAGATGTTCCTGGTTGTCCTTCCATGCACATAAATGTTGAGAGTTATCCAAGCCACTCAAATACAGAAGACACATTAGGTAAGGAAGTCAGTGACTGTTTTCCTTTCCCTGCATTGCATTGCCATCTACTACCACCCTGTCTTTGTTTATGACTGCCTCTGTTGCTTTCTCTTCCAGGCTGCAGCTACAACAAGCAGATGAGGTCCTTTACTGATGACGTCTGTGTTGTTCCAGAGAAATTTGAAGGTCAGAGAAAGAAAGGCTTGCAGTTTGGGTGTAAGATTATCTGGAACCTTTGCTAGCCACTTGACCATTGTCTGCATGGTTTGCTACTATATGTTCTTGCAGATGTGTTAGCTGTGGTTCATATCTGGCTTTTTGGCATTCCATTTCTTGAGCTTTTTTAGCAGCAGACGGGCCTTCTAGCATAAGTAGCTTAATTGTGAGGTTCATCAGAGCTCCTCTTGGAAGGGCTGCTAATGAATTGGCCACTTTGTTCTATGTGAACTGAAATATTCCAGGTGAATGTTTGTGAAATGTGGGTGGATTTTTTTTTTTTTTTTTTTTTGTGTTCTTCCCAGCAGGAGACATCAAGCAGGAAGCTGGAGGGTACCGGGAAGGACCACCATACCAGAGACGGGGATCTCTCCAGCTCTGGCAATTTCTTGTGGCTTTGTTGGATGATCCAACCAATTCCCACTTCATTGCATGGACTGGTAGAGGGATGGAGTTCAAGCTCATTGAGCCAGAAGAGGTGAAACTATTTAGCTTCTCTACAGGATCAGGGGGAAGCAGCCACTGTTTCTGAGGCTGCATATTCCCAAGTGGCTTTTCCTCTGCCCTGTGAAGGTTCTTGCCTACCATCACTAGACCCTGCAGCAAGTCAAGGTTTTTAGAAGATGTCAAAACACTTGGTTTACACAAATACCAGGTTTAAGAAAGGCTGCTTGTAAGTTTAGTCCTAGCAATGCAGTGAGCCAAACTACCCTGCTACCACTTTCTTAGAAACTCCCATGGTCCTGCTCTGGCAGGGGGGGTTGGATTTGATGATCTCCAGAGGTCCCTTCCAACCCCTAACATTCTATGATTCTATGATTCACTCTCAAGCTTGCAGTGACCTGTGTTGTCTTATCATGCTCCAGACTCACTGCTGCCATTGAGGTCTGGGGTTTTGAACCCTTTCACAGAAGCTTTCATAAAAATCTGGAAGAAAATACGTCCCAGTCTAAATATATTTTAATATCAAAATGATGTTAACTAAGGTGTAAAGTCTAATGCTGCCATGTTCCAAAAAAAAAGCCCCCAGTGATACCTGACAATATCTGGGATGTGTCTGTAATCCCTGTTCCTATCTTGCTCCAGTTAGAGCAGCATTTAGCACTGTTCTTGCTACATATCACCCTTTATGGGCACTTCAGTGCAGATGAGTTGTTTTGGTAGGCTGACATACGCTTACAACAGATTTCTGAGTCTCATGGATAAACCTGAAAATCATGTAGTAGGAGGAAAAAAGGCACATGAGTCTTCCAATGGAGGTACCAGCTCTTGCACTTGGGCTTCTGGTAAATGTGATCCTTGAAGATAAAGCATAGCAAAGCACAAATCAGTTCTTTAGCAGCATCCTCAAGCTTTCAGAGTACTAGAGAGAGAAGGGACAGCAAATGAGCTCTGTAGGGGCAAGGAGAATATCTCTCTGTGATAGAGGATTCTTCAGTTTGAGTTCTATGCTTTTTGTTGAAAAGCTGTTAAATAATTGTTCGAATCTATTACTTAAATGTTGTAAATGGTTGTATGTGTTGTGGTACCATTCTGCAGAAAAGAATCAGCTGGCTAATATTCTTTTGCCCTTGGGCTGAGTTCACAGGCATTCACGCACTTTGATGCTTTATTCTACAGGTAGCCAGGCTGTGGGGTATCCAAAAGAACCGTCCAGCCATGAACTATGACAAGCTGAGCCGATCCCTTCGCTACTATTATGAGAAAGGCATAATGCAGAAGGTCAGTCTGCAAAGCAAGTGGAGTGTTTATGCCTTACCTTTAGTGATGACTCTCTTGTTTGAGGCAGGAATTCTTACAGGTACAGAACATACATGAGCCAGCCAGGCATCCTGAGCTTGCTTTCCCCTGAGGAAGGTGTAAAGGAGCTGCATCTAGGCAACATATGGGTAATAAACCAAAGGAGAATAACGATTTATTTCTTTTTTCTGTATATGTCTGCAGTCAGGAGAGTTGAAATTTACACAGCTGCAAGGACATAGGATCAGCCTGGACTTGCTGTTGGTGAGAGAAAGGCTGCCCAGGTGTTGGTCCTATGTAGTAGGAAAGATCTTTTCCAAATCCAGGGCACAGGAGAGGATATTAATTATGTCACAGTACAGACTTGTCAGGGACTGTGGATGCTATTGCAACCTGGACAAAGAGCCACTTGGCAGCATCCCATTTCCCAGGAACTGCTCCAGGGAAGACCAGAGCAGCAAAGAAGCAGGAGGATGGCACAAGAAGTTTACAGCTCTGGTGTGTCTCAGGGCAATGGACTAGCGCAGCCAGATAGTTTTGCAACCCTTCTCCACTGCTGAGGAGTATTGTCTAGTGCTGCTAGACACTTGCAGCATTCATCTCCTCTCTCCCCTGCAGGTGGCTGGAGAGCGCTACGTGTACAAGTTTGTTTGTGAGCCTGAAGCCTTGTTCTCTCTGGCCTTCCCTGATAATCAGCGGCCAACTCTGAAGGCAGAGTTTGACCGGCAGATCAGTGAGGAGGATACAGTGCCTCTTTCTCATCTGGATGAGAATGCCACTTACCTGCCGGACCTTGGGAGCCTCCCTCCACAGCTTTACAGCAAAAGCTACACATACTAGTATTGCTGGGAGCACGCTGCCACCCTCGCTTGTGCACAGGAGATGTCTGGGCAGTATTCAGTCAGCGGAAGCATTTTCCAGGCCAGCCTAGGGTGGCACTGAACTATTACTATCTGCTTTAGTCTGGAAAAGTGTTCAGGCACTCACATAGGTATCACCTGATAGCTGGCAAGGCTTTTGCGTGCTTGTGACAAGACCCTCCTATTTGTCAGGATGTGACTTGTTCTCAGAGATGCAGATATCTTCTGAGCAGCAGAGCTGCAGCTTCAGCAGCATATTGAGTAATTGCTGCCTCCAGCTGGAACAAATGAGCCTGTCACAGTCCCTCTCTCCAGAGAGGGAGGACATGCCATCCTACTGGACTATTTTTTCCATATATGAGGATGCTACAATGCCACTGCTGACTCCATTCCTCCAGTACACGTACTGAACCTCTGTATAATTTGCCCTCAGCAAGGGATGGCTCTGACCCACATGGACTTGCCTCTGCAAGGCCAGTCTTGCAATCTTCCCAGTATGGCTGGAACACGGCAGTCACAGATCATATGCCTTCCCTGTGAACTGTTTTTTATGAATGGGAAATACTTGCCTTGTATGTGCATGCTCCTGCCCTACTAGCACTCCTTTCTCATAACGCTTCATGCCAGGGCTATCTGGTAATTTAGGCGATTAGTCTGAGCAGGGTAGCTGGGGGCACTGGCCAAGATAAGAGCAGTCCTGGAGCAGGACATAACACACAATTTATGAAAACTACAAAGCTGCCTGACTGCATTTGTCTGGGGCACAGGTCAAAGCCAATGCCACCTTCAGGTAGAGGGACTGCAGGAGGCAGCAAGGGCTGAACCACCAGTTCATTATAGCATTGTGGCTTTTCCAACTTGAACAACTTCTTAAACAAACATCCCCAGGATCTTTAAAGACCTGCCAGGTTCTTGAGTGTGCCCATACTGGGCTTGGCTAGAAAACCATCTGAGGCAAGAAAAGAACCTGGTGAAGGTGTGTTAAGAAAATGCTTTACAAAGTAACCTAAACCATATGTAGTTCTTAATATTTGAATTTAGACTTAACCTCCACAGACATCTGCATGTTTGAGGGAAATCCTGATGTGATGGAAAGGCAGCTATCTCGGCAGCCCAATGTAACTTAACTAGACTTTGCCTGGTTTTCCACAATAGTGAACATTTATAATGGGCACCACATGTTTACTGAGAGGTGCCTCACTTCTTAATTAGCAGCTCCGACCATGTGCCCAGTTAGACAAGGAGCAGGACACTGTGCCCATACAGAAAAAGCCTCTTCCCTACTGCTTCAGATTGATGTTCCAGCTGCTGAATACAGAGCATTGCCAATGATGCCAACGTGGTCAACGATGCCATCGTGGTCGCCCACAGAGCAAATTCTGTATATTAAAAGCCTGATTTCCCCTGATGACTCTCCCCTGCATGGAGACCCTCCTAGCCTTGTCCCTAGGCATGCGGGCCAGGAAAGGCAGCTCTCCCTGTCTGAGGAGAGGCCAGATACTCGGAGCAACCTGCTCTGCTGATGCCCTTGCATGCCCTGTGTGGTCCAAAGACTTGGTGTTCTGGCAGCTCTGGGCTCTCCTGTCTTGCCCTGCTCCCACCTGGCAAGCACACTTCCTCTGGTGTCCCAGAAGCGAGGGTGAAGGGGAAACCTTCCATTGGTATAAGCTGCCTTTACTATTTATGAGTGTAAAAATACTATAATTAATAAATTGGTCTATGTCTTTGTCCAGTGCACCTTCATTCTGCCCCTGACTAGTCCTCCCCTACCTTCTGAGCTTGCTTTGCCCATTTCCTTGGCACCAGCCTGCAGCTCTGGGTAGCTGATCCACAGAGTTCAAGGATGCATGTTTACTTCTGAATCTTGGTGAAGCTCAAGAAATGAACACTTTGCTTCCTTGACATCAACACAACCAGGCCTGGAAAATCGCAACGAAATATGTAGCCTCCGGCTGCACCTGGTGTCAGGGGAACAGTTCTCCGCAGCTGCAGAGAGCATCACCCACGCTTCCACAGACAGTACACTGGCCACTGAGCCAAGCTCCATGGTTTTGATTAACTCCCCTCTGTTCTGAGCAGTGGCACTTCCAAGCTGCTTGCTAGGAATGTGAGTGTGTTACCCGCCTGCTGAGCTGGTACCACGATCAGGGCAGTGCAGGACACGCCAGCAATGAGTGAGTGGGACCCTATCCCATGGGGCAGAGCTGGAGCCCTGCCAGGACATGGCCACCATGTGAGCCTCAGCAAAGGCTACAGCAAGGACAGGAGTCACCCTGAACTGGAGGAGCCCTTTCACAGTGCGCTTTCCTCAAGAGCCAGGTACCTCCTAAGGGAAGTATTTATGCCTTCTGGAGGGAAAACGCAGCTGCAGGCTGTACTCTGCTGCAACACTGTCCTTCAAATGGATGAGACGAGTAGCTTACTGTTATTTGATATCTCAGTCTGCAGGATTCCCGAGGAGTTCACACTTATCCAATATTCTTTGGGCTACCCTCTGCCCAGCCAATCTTCAAGAAAGGGAATTCAGCAGCTAGTTCACATTTGGATGAAATTTCAGCTCCATGTTTCACTCAGGTTTGTCAAGACAGTGCAAGAGGTCAATAGCTGCAGAGCAGTTCTGGGAACTGGCAAGATCAGACTCTGATAATTGAGGAGCAGCGACCTCCAAAGGGCAGAGATTTATAATAACCAGATCAGAGAGCTGGGAGTCAATAATACACTCAGGTTCCAGTTCAGCAAGACGAAAGAGATGGCTGATTACGGAAAGATGTTGGAGGTAACAGCCAAGTGTCATAAATTCCTTGTGCTGGTTCTGAAAGTGCCAGCCCCATCCCACCACACAGAAGATGTTTCAGCTTTACTATCCAGTCACTCACATTCCTGTTCACGTAGCGAAGTTGCAACAACTCTTGATAGAGACAGCAGAGCTGTCTTCTCCCGAGCTCAATGCCTTTGGCACTGAGTGGACAGAACTGCACATCACTGTGTGACAGTGTGACAGCCCGTGTAACACATCTTTAAATCAGTGTCCCTCTACTGTACAAACTCACAGCTGAGCTTTGCTCTACATAAGCAGGTAAGAAAGGGAAGAAAGACATCATTCTTCTTGATGGAAAACCCTCTAAAGACAGAGTTCTGCTCAGGACAAACACTCTGACATCTGGATGCAAAGATACCTAACATTCTCACACTTTTTTACTATTGTTTCCTCATTATATGCAAGATGTATTCTAGCAGCTTATTCCTCAGGATGTGATGATGCTTCAGGACAAGCCAGAAAAATTCTCAGCAGTCATTTCTGAGGAAAAATGTAATTTTTTCTAGAATTTTTTCTTCCCGTGTGGTTGCTATTGTTGCAATGGCTTTTCTGTTACTCCTGCTACATCAACAGTACCAAGCCCAGCAGGAAGCACCGTAAAACTGCTTTCCAGAACATGATGCAAAGTTCCTTTCTGGTCACAGTAAATAATTAACATGTAACATTACAGCATGTCCCAGATGTACCCTTAGAGGGTGCTGTCTAGGGCAAAGGAATTAACCCTAGTATTAATGGGTTGCCAAGCAGAGCTGAACTATTTGATGCAATTTGCTGTGGCTAACCTAGGAAATACTTCTACTATAAGATTCCATACCCTGAAATAAGCATGAATAGTGATAATGAAGAACAAGGACAGCAGCAAATCTCACTTTATGGGTTAAGCACTGAATAGGAAGGCAAGAGAAAGTGCATTCACCTTTTTCAGGCTGCATACAACACAGATAGCTGATGTCATCTGGCCAGGCAAAGCCTTGATAGCGTGCCTAGGGCATGCAGGCAGGTCAGAAGGGGCAATGCATCATTTCTAGCAGTGCTGAGAAGAGTGCCAGGATGAGATCTGCCAGGAACTAATTCTGGCCTGGCCAGGTCAAGACTCCAAAAGCCACATGAACTGAGAAGTGTCATCTCAGAAGACGAGGAGAGCAGCAAATGGCCCTTTGGTGCCATTCCTGTCCCATCACACAGAGCCTGGTGGGAGCACTGAGCTCTCTGTACCAGACAGACACTCTCATGTGCAGCATATTCTCATTCACACCTATTGAAGAGGCTCAGCAGAGCAAAGGAAACCAGAGCTGGCCATGACCCCTTCTACTCAGTACTTTTAAACTGAGCCCAAGAGGCACGCGCCTCTTTTGCAGCGCTGAGCCTGTCAGCTACAGTGCAGGGTCAGCGTGTGGGACTCGCTAGTTCCCTGTTCTGGTGAGCCACAAACCTTTGGCTTTGCCACAGTTGAGCTCCCAGGAGGGAAATAAGCACACAACCCTGTAAAACAGTCTCACGAAGCTTTCCAAAACACAGAGTCTTAGGGAGAACTTGTGCTTGCTCTGCTTAGCATTCAGGTTTGCGGACAAGGTGACCCCAGAAGGACCAGTGTCATTTACACCATTAAACCAGCCACAGGGGCACACAGGTAACTCCAAGGGCAATAATACCACGACATTTGATTCCTTGTAATGTTTTATGGAGGTATAACACTCCCAAGAAGGATGCTGGCATTAGTTTTATTGATAAGCTCAGGAGATCCACTCCAATAAATGAATCAGCCCTAATGACACCTATACGCATCTCCCCATCCTCCCCTGCACTTGAATCACAGCAACATTGTAATCTACCAATGCTGAAAACCATTTTGCACAAGGAATATTGATTTCTTTATACCTTGATGGCTGACACATTGACGAGACAGCAGAGGGGGAAGTGCCCGCTAGCCTGCTGAACGCAGACGAGCAAAGCTGAGCTCAGTGGAGGCCTCGGCCAGTTTGCCCTCGGCAGGGACCAGCACTCAGTCACCCCGAGGGCAGCATTTACTGCCCCAGAGCAGAATTCACCCCACAGGCTGGCAAAGAGAGCACATTCCCCTGCTTCCTGCAGCCAGGGAAGGCAGCCAGGCATGGCCCTCCTCTGCAGCCCGCTCCTCTTCCTGAAGGACGCATCGACAGATACCAGCCTGTGTAGCTGTAGACCCGCAGGCCTACCAGCTACAAGAACTACAAGATCATTTTTGATTTAAAAAACCACCATATCCAGGTCAACGCAGCCCTGCTTCCTCACTGCCAATGTACGGACAGGCGAGCCAGAGGATTTATATAGGTTACACAACATACACATACAAAACACATTTGCTCAAATCAGATACTCACTCACTGTATTCCCAGCTGGCTTGAAAGAACAATACATTCGTAAATGAAAAATTCCATGAAACTGCTAATGGGCCAGTATCACAGCCTTCTGCAATTGTCACAGAAATCTCATGAAAACTGAATTGCTAAAAAACAAAACCCCTATTGTGCAAGTAGCACATTGCTGTCATACTGGCTCTGGTAACAAGCCCATTAATGAGGTTAAGGTAGTTACTGTAACAGCTGGAGTATGTGTGGGGCTGGCTGTAAAAATTCTGTTTGTCTTCCTTGCATTAAGGGCAAAAGGTTGGTTTTGGATGTGTGTGTACATAAATGTGTGAGTTACTCTTCTGCTGTGAATTCTCTGCTTGTGACAACCAGCTAACATGGAAAGTGGACTATGGCCCATGCTGCCAGAGTTTGAGACAAAGGATTGTTTGCGCTACCCTCTCAGAAACATTCACATCTCCACGAGCAGGGTGAGGTCCCCAGCTAGATGAGGGACACCACATCAAGCTCTGGGGAACCAGAGGGGACAGGAATAGGCAATACTTAATCCATGCTACTTGCACTAAATGTTCCACAAGCCACAATGTTGCTGAGGAGTAGAGAGGTCCACAGATGGTCTGGAATTTCTCAGAGGAACCATTCAGCATTCCATATTGCTCCTTGGTCTTCCAGGAGAGAAACAAACAAACAAAACCCCAAGCAACCATAGTTTGAGCCTTATCTACACCTCCTCCGCCCCCTGAAGGCTGGTGCCATTTTGCCAGCCTCTTGTGGGAATGGCACTCATGATCCTTCAATTTACTCTTGCTTAGACACTCTCACCCTGTCGGTATCTCTGTTTTTCCCCTCCATTCACTTGTAGCTAACTACCGCTAGTTTGCTCTCTGCCAACAGGTATAAGAACAACCCCAGTGCTTCAGCAGCCTAGGCCTTCCCCCTTAATCAGAGCTGAAGCCTCTTTTCAACACACAAACCAAATATTGCTGGAAGCAAGGAGCCACCCAAGCCTTTCCGTGGCTGTATTTGCTGCTGTTGCTGGCAGTAATGAGACTGGAGGTAGGGAGAGCACATCCATCTCCTCCTGGCACATGAGACTGAAGATGAGACAACCTCACCTCCTCCTGGCGTGTTTATAGAAACTTCCATCCCACACCAGCACAGTCTGCAGCACAAGACCTGCTAAAGGCAAGGGGGTTATTTACTGCTAACAAATGGACAAGTGCAAACATTGCACACACACACACACACTTATATTACTCTGGAAATTTTTAGCGGTTATGCTAAATATAACACCTCCAAAAACATTCCAGACAAGACATGTGGCCTCTGCTGGCTGAATTTTTGCCTTTGGGTGAGAAACCTGTGTTACCAGTTTTACTGCATTAACTCAGTACAGCCAAAATGAACGAGAAGATCTATAATTTCACAGAATCATGGAAATTGCTAGTTGGAAAAGACCTTTAAGATCACCTAACTCTACCAGGCCCACATCTAAAGCATGTCCCTGAGCACCATATCTAGATGGCTTTTTTTAAATACACCCAGAGGTGACATTTTTATGATTTAAAATAATGCACTCCATTTAGAGGCAGGTTGGCAAGTGCTTACACAAACACCTCACACAGAAGAGCTCAAGGAACACTTTCACCAGCAAGGGGCTAAAACACCTATTCAGTTATGTAAGTACTGACAGAATAAAGTATGAAGCCTGTGGTTTTATCCTAGGGCAACACATTTTCATTTTTTTTTTTTTTACACAAGATAAACCAAAAAAAAAAAAAAAAAAAAAATCACATAAATGGCAGAAGACATTAGGATGTTACTTTCAGGAAACTCAGAGCAGTAACAGGTTGATAAAACTTGCTTTAAAAAAGTGTAAGTGGCTGAAGTCTGTAGGCCAGCATTCTTGTTTCACAGGCCAGTTTTGGATGCAGGATATTCCCAAAACAAACAGTGGAGGTCGACATGGAAAAGTTTCTGTAAATGAATTAAAGGATATTACTGAAAAAAACTACACCAGGGAAACAAATAACACACAGAAAATATATGACAATTGTTCATTTAAAAAAAAGAAAATCCTCTCTGTTGATGCATTTTTCCCTATCATAAGTCAGAAAGAGGCTACCCTGGAGACGCAAAACCAAAATGAATTTGGAACAAAAATACCTCAAAGTATGCTGTAAAACTGGGACTTCCACTGTGTACATTTTCTCTTTTACATCTTTCATTTGACTTTTGAAAGTCAAGTGTAAATTTTCATAGAAAACAGTAACAGCTGCAGCTGCAGAGTTTGTGGAAGGAAAATATGCTTGGAAGAGTATTCAATAGGAAAACCTTCTCTGCCTAATGCCATAATGAAAAAAGTCTCCAAACTTATGAACTTTCCACTTCATGAAGATGTAACACCATGGTAAAGCTCAGGGCATTTATACAACATAATAAAACAGTACATAAAACATTACTGCCCACCTTTGTATACAGATACAGATTTCCAATATTGCTACTTTTCAGTGTGAAACATTGTTCAGATTGATCGAGTATAAAACAACCAGACAACTTCATTCTACTAATTTCAATGGTAATTTTAGTAATTTCCCAGCTTTAGAAAAAAAATAGTTAAAAAAAAAGCCTGTGTAACTGCAGCTATGGAATCAAATAGGTTTCATCTGTTTGCAACAGAAAAAATAATTTACAGATAGCTTCAGCATGACATAGCACACACCGGACAGCTAATTTCTTTTTAAACAAAGAACTGTTACACCATGTTTTACAGACATTTCAGCTGTAAGAGCATACTCTATTAAAAAACCCAACAGCTGTGATGTCACCAAACATTGTAAGTGGAAATAAAACACACGACACATTGTATAGAAAGTCTAAACATCTGTAACCACTTACGTTCACAGACAGAGCTGTGCTCCACAGTGGATGTGGTTAACTACCATTTGATACACCAGCCTTCAGCACACAAGAAATGGTGATGAAGGATAAGACTTGCAGTCTGACCTGTGCCACTGTACAAGTATAATTGACATTCTAGCTGGGTTTCAAGGGATCTTCTCTGCCTTATTCCAAAGGCACAGATATTAAATATCTCACCACAGATGGCTTGCATAAAAGACAAATAGTTAAACTGAACAGGAAAATGTATAAAATATAAAAAATTGAGAACAAGCAGCTCCCAAAAAAACAGCCACCGTGCAAGAGCATAAGTAGAAATAAATCCCTTTCAGCAGGGTAAAAAAGCTATTCCAGCCTCTATTTGTCTGGTCATTCAGAACACAGGTTGGTGAACAACTATTTTTCAATCATTATCTTCTTGCTGTTGTTCAGATCAGTGCCCAGATTTCTGAGTCTTAGGTTTTGTCTCTTAGAAGGAAAATGACTAAAGCACTGCTTCAAGAACCATTTCTGAAACGATGCAACGCACTGAGGAGACCCAGGACATTTGTCATGCAGCTGAGGAATCGAGGGGCAGCTGCCATGAGCACACATCGCCCCCTCGTGCTTTTGCTCAGAAAATACTTACTTTCTGTTCATTTCGTAGGTAAGCTTCAACTGAATGTTCTTTTTTTCAGGACACTTACAACAGTGCAAAAATCACAGTCCCACAAATATAAAACCAGTAAGAGTCCATGAGGGAGCTAGGCTCATCGCCGTCTGAATGCACGCGATATCCTCCAAGCATTGGGCTCCTCGTAGCGGTTGTACAAAGGTTCCAGTCGCTGCTGCTTCTTCTGTTTGCTCAGCTTGGTTGGATCAGAAACCTTGAAGAAAGCTGGTGCAAATTCCACGAGCCAGCGAGGATCAATAGTCGTCACTTCACGCATATATTCTTTGGTGGTCAGCACCAATTCATGGTACACCACCCTGTGAAAAGGGACAGCAATTCTGGAAATTAGTTTTTCCAAACAAGAGGAGACAAGGCAAGGGTTGGAATATCTAAGCTTGCCCCTTTATTTCTGATCTACCCTCCTTCAGCATAAGGCTCATTATAAATAGCTCAAACACAGGCTCCAAAAGAACTATCCAGAAGAGCTGTCTTTTTCCTCCCTTACTTCACAACTGCTCTTGAGCACAGAACTGCTTCATCCCATTTAAAACAATTATCTCTCTCTCCCTGCTCCCTTTCTCTCTCTCTCTCTCTCTCTCTCTCTCAACACTCACTGTTTTAAACTCACTTCCATGATACAGAAATGCAGAACTGCAGGCTTCAGGCCTGGCCTGGGCTCATCTCCACACAGGCACTAATTTTAGTAGCAGAAAGAGCCAAAAGCAGACTTGAAAGTTTTCTCACTCTGCTCATTGCTCAGAAATCAGCAGCCTGTATTTTGATCTGTGCTCTACAAATAGTGCACACCACAACCTTCGCGGTTATAAAGTTGGAAGTGAAACAGAAAATTACATGTTACTGCCTTCCTTACCATTCTGGCTGCCTGTTGAAGAGAGCACTGGATGGGTGGATATAGACTACTTGTTGATCAATGAGCGTTCGATAACCTTCCTGAGGATCCTTCTTGGCTGCATTTCGGAAGAAGCCACTACAGATGGCCTTCTGGACTCGAACCGTTGCTTTCCCACAGGATACCACATCCAACTTGTGCCTGCCAAACAAGAGTTAGAGAGAAAAAAATTAGAGTTCTTCACATTTGGGTCCAGCTATCAATATCAGATTAGCAAATTTTGTTTAGCTACTACAGTGCAAGAACACTAAGATAACAAAAGTTGCTACTTGTCCTTCTCAGTATACTCACCTGTCCATAATGCCCAACATCTGCTTGCGGATGTCCTGTGCCCTGCGTAAGGATCGGGCCTGAATAAAATTTTCATAGCACCACGGATTTGAAAACTTATTATTCTTCCAGGAATTGTACACAGCCAGTAGAGTGAGGTGGTCACCTTCTGTCTGATGGAACTTTGCTTTCTTTTGATCAGCGAGTGCTTGTTTATCCTAACACATAAAACATGTATCAGTCGGGTATCTACATCACAGAGACAATCCTTGTGCAACATGAAGGCCATGGGCTCCTTGTCACTCATACCATGACTTCTTAAGTCTACCAAGAAACAGTGATATAAGACTGAGAAGACAACACAAAATTTCGAGTGATGAGTGACTAAGGACCAAGTGATGAGAATCTAAAGGTCACTGGGACACCTCTCACTAAGCCAAAACTAAACCTGTATGAAAGGAAAGCCCAGAACCATTCTTGTCAAAGAGAGACTTCATGTAGACTCTCCTAAAGACTCTCCCACGCATGACAAGGACCTGACCTACCCACCTCCCCCCAGTTCTCCAATCTGCAGATAAAATATTAATCAAACACTGGGGCATTCTGAACTCCAGAGCTGGGACTGGCTTGGTTTAGGGTTGTATGTGTTTGCTGGGAAATGCAAAAGAGAATGTGAGATTTCTAACTTCCATCTTTCCATCTGCAAAGAACTACCAACACTCACAGATACAGGGTTAACCAAAAGGTACATCAGAAACACAACATGTCAGCAGTCTCACCAACCTAGAGGTTGATTCTGGCAAATAGGCTCGCTCTCTAACACCTGAGGCAGGCACACAAAAACCACCCAAACTAACACTACTGCTTCTTTGCTGCATTCCTTACCTTTGGCCTGTAGAACACATTCTGTACAGACAGCATGGAGACTATTGTCAACATTTCCTCACTGCATCCCAGATGTACAGACATGATCAACATCTTACACAACATGGGCTCCAAGGGGAATTCTGCCATCTGCAAGAAATGTGTTTCAGGGTACCCTGCAACATCTTGGAAAAGTCCTGAGTTCTTTCAGTGCAAAAGAGAGCAATGCCCTTTCTTCTGTACTTCCTTTCCAAAGCAGTGTGCTTTACCCAGAATAACTTTACTCAATGCAAAGCAAATTATTTGCCTATATTCACTATCACAATAATATCCTAATACTTATATGAAAGTTTTAGACATTAATAAAATCAAACTTATGAATAAGGAGAAGTAGCAACTGCTCTTTAAAAAGCAGAAGGTACATAACTATGGTAAGTGAAAAGCTACCAATAAAACACAAGAGAATAGGAAAAGGAAATTAACAGTGCTAGGCAAGTCCTTATACACCTACTGTCATGTCACCCCCTAAATATCTGCAACCCAGCCACTGCTAAGAAGTTTTGCCTACCCTGCGCCCAAGTCGAGTGAGCAGTCCCTCATCATCCAGAGCTCCCAGGGTGTACAGCTGCTCCATGGCAGTTATGAGAGTTTCCATTGGGGGAGCATCCATAAAATCAAAGGAGAGCAAGTCATTGATGCCCATAGCCTGAACAGAGGGAGAAGAGAGAACCCAAGTTAAAACACCGAGAAGGAAGACATCAAACTCCAGTCAGAGATGTATAACTGGCAAACAATGAGGCACTACAGAACTCTAAGCAAGCCTATCCTCATGTCCTTATCCTGACTGTAACTGCAGTCATGAATGCATGGCTGTATTTCTGAGATAAGCTGCATCAGCCTATGGCTTTCACCCACAAATCAGTTTTCCAGCCTGTTTCTTTGATACTGCTCCATACACCTCTAAAGTAAGACGATTCAATCAAGGAGACAGGCTATATGCTGGGTTTGAGGACTTCTTGACTTATAAACCAGTATGTCTTGACAGCTTCAATAAACGCTAAATATGTCTCCATCCTTCTTCTTGTTCCCAGAAAAGGGGAAGGCAGCAGCTTCCCCAGCTGCCATGTACTGGGTTAGATCCAGTTTGTGGACTCCCAGAGGGATGGTACACACTTAGAAGATGTTTATGTTTTGAGATCAAAATCCACTCTAAACCAGTGTGTTTTATCTGTTGAAAACATAAATGTAACTTTCATAGGAAATGTGTACTGCCTGTAAGATTCCACTTTCTCAAATCTCCTGCAACTAACTGTTCTGTGCAGCTGAGACTTGTGATTTCGTTGGACATTCAAAATAATAACCCTCAATACAAAAAAATGCAGGAGCAAGCCCAGTGCCTGAGAATTGCATTTGATTCAGCCTCCCTTCCAAAATACCTCTTTTCACTAGAAGGATCTGAAATTACAGGAGGACTTCAGGAGGCTTATAAAAGCAGACTCATTTATTGAAATGCTTATGATCATGTTGGCTTGCTACAAGTTGATGAAGTACCCACCTTCAGGGAAAGTACTGTGCTGGCCAAATTTGTTCTCTGGATTTCAGGCACGTTGGTGGTTAGCATTTCATCTCGATAAGCACGCTCTGTATATAACCTATAGCATTTTCCTGGTCCTGTTCTCCCAGCCCTTCCTGCCCGCTGCTTTGCTTGAGCCTAAAGGTAACAAGGCACCTCAGTGAACCAGTGCAAACAGGCATAGGTTAAATAAAAGTTAAATTAAATGATTAACTATTCACAATTTTGCTTGCAGTAATAGAAAGAGATTTCCAGTACAATCCAGTACAATCCTTAGGCACATCCTCAAGGAGTCTCAGGGAGTTATAAAAAATGTGGTTTTATCATTGCCTCACTTTGCTTCCATGTGCTTGAATGCAACACCACCAAGATACACATTACCACCAGAGGGGGGGGGGGAAACATCAAACGCGAAACATCTACCTGTGAAATTGGTGTAACAACCAGCTGGTCAATTCCAGTCTTGGAGTTATAAACTTTCTGCTTCACAAAGCCAGGATCAACTACATAATATATTCCATCAATCGTCAGAGATGTCTCAGCAATGTTAGTGGCGATGACAACCTGCAAACAACAGTTTGATTCCACACCAGTTCTGTGTCTGGTTCCCAAGCCACCCATGCTGCTCAACCTAAACAACCCACTCTACATGATATAAGCGTATTGTTACAAGTGCAACTACTATCATTTAACATCAAAAGGTGAAATGTGTTCGCAGAGGAACAGAAAGACGTGTTATCTAGAGTCAAAGATGGACAGGTTGTATCTATCTACATTTATTTTAAATTTGGGGAATATGGGACAAGAGCATGATAAAATCCACCAATAAAAACAAGTTAAAGATCATAAGTTTCTAAAGAGATTGCACTGGCTTCAGGCAGAATTTCTGCCTCACTCACAGCCTACATTTAGAGAAGAATCTTCTAAAGAATATATCTCTAGATATTCTCTAGCTGTTTGGTAGGAAATTTACATCCATCCAAAACAAACTGCATTTAGATTTCACTAAAGTTTAATATCCTTTAAAGGCAGCATTAAAAAACACAGCAGGAACATTGCATACAGAGGTTTGCTACACCAGACGTCTTTACATACATTTTCAAAGGCTTACGCAACATGCACAGGCATGTATGCAACCAAAGCTACATGTAAGCCACCTTTTCTCCAAAATTACAGCATTTTGTCTGAAGTTCTAACTAACAAAATGAGAAGTGCTAAAAAAATAAAAAAAGAATAAAAGAAAAAAAATATGATTGGCAGTGTAATACACTGCACTATTAAAATGCATCAGCAGAAGATGAAGCCACACTTGGCTGAAATTACCTTTCTGCTTCCCGGTGGAGCTGGGTCAAAGATCCTGGTTTGCATTTCACTGGGTAAAGCTGAATATACTGGTAGGATAATTAACTCTGGAACATCAGGTCCTAGAGATTTCATCCTCTCGTAGAGGATCTCACAGGCAGTGTCAATCTCTTCCTGACCAGTTAGAAACACCAAAATGTCACCTATGCAGGAAGTAAATAAAAAAGATCCACATAATCAGTTCTGTTCAGTACAACTCCTGTGTTACGTTTCCACACCTCACCTTTTCCATTTAAAGCAGAGGATCCCTAACATTGGCTAGCCCCTGGGCAACAGCTCTTAGCCAGAAGCAACATACTTCAGTCTTTCGCCCAACTTTTTCAGCATTTTATTTACTGTATTTGTAAACAATAGAGGATAGTGCTGAGAACGTTTTGCTCATGTTGCTAATAGATGATCCATGATTTACAGAAAGACCTTGCTCAGAGGCATTAGAGGCACTGAACCACAATAACCCCAGATGATCCTCCACTCACCTGGTGGCTCTGTTAAATGGATCTGCATTACTGTAATCAGACTGGCATCCAAATAATCTGTCTCTGGCTCTTTTGTGTACAGAATTTCTACTGGGTATGTTCTGCCAGGAATTGTGAAGATTGGTGCTTCGTAGAAATACTGAGAGAATTTCACAGCATCCAGTGTTGCTGACGTCACTATCAACTTCATATCCTGCCGTTTCTGCACTGTCTATAGCAGGATAGAAAGTTCTGGAGTCATTTATTGCCTTTGAGACTATTAACATAGGGCACTTATGTCAGAGAAATATGACCAATAGTATCAGGCATTTTAATTTCTGAATAGAGGGGCAGCTCATTACAGCATCCAGAATTTAAAAAAATTGACTGCTAAGGTCACCATTCAAACCCTTCTTCGCAGTACCTATCACAGAAAGTCTTTGTCAGAGAAGGGAGTGCAAAACAAGAACACTCCTCTGCCCATCTGTCGTTATGAGCATCCTGGACTGCCAATTGTCATCATTTCTGGTGAATTTTGCTTGCTTTGCCTTCACAGAGGCTCATCTTATGAAAATTTGGACTACAAACCCTTACAAACATTTGCTTTGCTTCAGAAGAGACTCAAAGCACATGAATGAACTTGACTGGTGCAACCATGTCTTTCTCTGTGCGCTCCTACCCACACGTAGCAGGAAGAACACTGAAGCAATAAACTCAAATGCTACATTACCTTCTTCAGGAGTCCAAAGAGCACATCTGTATGTATGGTCCTCTCGTGGGCTTCATCCAGCATGATAATGGCGTATTGGGTCAGATCAGGATCTATCAGACACTCCCTCAGTAACATACCATCTGTCATGTATTTGATAACAGTTTCAGGGCTAGTGCAGTCTTCAAACCGAATGGTGTAGCCAACCTAGAAAGGACAGTTTCACAGAAAGTGAAGCTACAGAATTAAGTTATTAGCATTGTTAAGTGGTGGAGTCACCATCACTGGAGGAGTTCAAAAAACAGGTAGATGTGACACTTCGAGACATGGTCTGGGGGTTAGGGAGATGTTGGAAAAAGGCTGGACTAGATGATCCTAGAGGTCTTTCCCAACCTAAATTATTCTATGGTTAATTCCCAGTTTGAATATTCTGCAAGCTCATTTTATAGCCCACAAGGGAACAGACACATGGACATACAAGCAATGCTTATTTTGGCATGTTCTCCGGCATAGAAATTCACCTCTTGTCCCAAGCAGCAACCAAATTCCTCTGACACCCTCTTTGCAACAGACATCGCAGCCACTCTGCGAGGCTGAGTACATCCAATCTTTCCTCTTGACGTATACCCCGCCTCAGCCAGGTACTGGGTAATCTGTGTTGTTTTCCCAGACCCTGTCTCTCCAATAACAATCAGAATCTGGTTGTCATGCACAGCCTAGAAAAGGTCATAATAGATACACATGTCAAAATTTAAGAACAAAAAACAAACAAACAAAATCAACATAGTACATCCAGGACTAGACTGAGCACCTACTGCTCTTGCTCCAGCTGACCCAGACCAGAAATCACACAAGCGTTCTTAGCGATCAAGCCAGCACACTGCTTAAGCATTTAGCTGACTCACCCCTTGTCAACATAATTGTAGTTTCAATTTCGACTCATGTCAATAAATATTTGGAGCTTTATTAAAATATAGATAGATATATATATATATATATATGATCCTTCAAAATAATTATTCCGAACTACAGTTCTGCACTTGATAAAAGTATCAAGTACTATTCACCTGTGAAAAAGCTAAACCAAAAACATTTATTTTTAATTATTGCTTACTCAAGAATGCCATTTCAAGAGTCTTACTTGTATCAGCTGCTCCTTCAGTCTGAAGATTGGGAGACTCTCTCTCTGCTCAATGATGGAAAGCTGGGTCTTCTTACCATAAGAAGCTTTGTTGCCACCAAATGCATGTTTCTTCCACTCTGGTATATCATTGGGCATCATCCCAATTCCTCGCATGTTTGCAGCTATCTGTCTTCCATCCACTAGAAAAGAAACACTTTCACCGTTACATCTAGTTTCACACAGCACAGACCTTCCCGATTCTGCTCCCACTGTTCCATCATCCACGCCTTCTATACTTGCGTACTTAAGTATTTTTCAAGTTCCTTCGTGTATATCTCCACTTTTATGCTATTTCCATGTAAAAGATTGTTTCACGGTCCTTTTAGTAATGCATCCTTGATGGACAGCAGGATATACCTGTACATTTCCCTTGACACTCCTGTTTCCACTTAATTGAAAAGCATTTGTTCTCAGCCTTGCTTTTAGAGGGAGGGAGACAAACAGTATCAAGACATTTCTCCTGGGTTGCTCAACTCTCACAAAAAAGGCACAGGTGACACTTAGATGTGTTCAGACATACCATCAGGGAGAGGATCCACCCAGTGTGTGTTGAGGCCCATGGGGATAGAATCCATCTCTGCCTCTCTCTGGGCTTGTTTAAGTTCTCGTCTTTCTTTAGCTAAAGCACTCTGCATCATTGCAGCCTGGGACAAGGAACCATCTGGATTCTGGAAAGCAAGAAAAAGTTAAGATTTCAAGCACTCTCAATCCTTCAATTATTTCTCTGCCATCACTATCCTTCAGAAGCATCTTCTGAAAGTGATTTAAAAGGTGTTAATTTTTTATATATATATGGCTCCCAAGATATTTCTATTAGCCTAGCCTAACGAACTTTCATGGTTGTGAGTAATATGGAGCATCTTGACATGGTCCAACTGGAGGACTTATGGGCACAACCAATGAAAAGTAAGTATTTCTCTGCTGCCTTCTACTTTCAAAAGGTAAGAAAAAGCAGAACAGAGAAGGCATGTTCTAGCAGACTCATGTGAAATGGTTGCTGTTGCATGCTAATGTGCATTTTGGTTCTAATATTCCACATCATTGTCATCAGTTAAATAAGAAATAATCCAGTTTTGTAAGTAAATAAATGATTTTCAGTTCAGTGGTAATATTTTTTGGGGCTCTCTGTAATGGTCAGGTAGAAAACTGGTTGTTAATTTGTCAAATATTTATTTAATTAAATCAAGTTTATTGGTTTTATTTCTGGAAATCTCTTACCTTTACTATTTTGATAGGACTCATATCCATGCTCTGTTTAGTATGACCTCGAAGGAATGGTGGCTCTTCTTCAACTAATTCAATCTCAAGATCCTCATCTAAAAGCCACAGGTGACAATTTTAATAGAAAAATTAAACATCTTCTTTCAGGTACATAAAAGTACCTCTTAAAACAGTGCTTCCTGTGTATTCCTGATGATGACATACTTAGTTTTAAAAGTGCAAACACCACAAATAAAAAGAATGTACAGACAGGGCACATCCAGACGTCACTAATAATAAGGCTAGAGCAACCTCAGCTCCCAGTGTTTAAGATGACAGCAAATTGCAAGTTGCTTCACATCCACTTTTATCATCATTTCTTTTTGAATCAAAACATGCCCAGAAACACAAGGAATTTACTACATCCATAAAACTACTCAGAAATATTACCTTCCTCATCATCAACTTTAGGAAGGATCCCAGTCTCCTCATCAAAGTCAGGAAACTCTTCTTTGGAAAGCACATTAGCTGCAATCATCTGGAACAGAACGAATACGTTAATTTGACCCGATGAACATAACACAACTCAGATCTACGAGGTCTCATTTCTAATGCTATTGCCAGACTTGTAAAACAGGAAGAAAGGAATGCTGTGATTTCAGAACAAAGGAATGGTCCTACATTCTAGCACACCTCTCTGCAAGTCATCCAGTCTCTGAGCAAACAGTCCTGTCATTCTAAATGCCATCAGACATGGCTTATGGACAACAAGACTGCACCGATAATCAAGCACCACTTCAGTGTCACTGGGTAAAGACTGTGATCCCCCAGGTCCACATGATCTCTGGAGGTTACCTGGTTCAACCTCTGGCCCAAAGCAGGGCTAACTTCATAGTTAGAACTAAGCTACAAGTCCCAAACGGCAAGAAGGCAGCAATTTAGAGACAAGGAGTAAGTCACACAATTAAGGAGCTGTAATCTAGTCTATTAAATTCCCTAGCAGTTTTACTAACTGGCACCTTGTTTCCCTAAATACAAATCACACCTGTTTTATTTCCCACTTCTCTGGGTCTGAAATTCGGGTGAGGCGTTTCCGTTCAAGGCTGTCATCTTCCACCTCCGGAGCATTCACCAGGGACAGGTGACTCGGTCTGTCTGGGTTTCTCATCGAGGTTTCTTCATTGGTTTCTCCAACAAGGTTTCTCCTCCGGTTTGGGTTCAAGTCCTCCCCAGTGTCTTGATCAACATCCTACATTAGAATAATTAATCAATCAGCTCTACCTAGATTGCACTTCTCCTTTTCCATTAACTCTCCTGCTTCCTCTGACACAAGAGAAAAATGAGAATATATTTCTGAGAGAGACTACTGCCAACAGCAGTCCATACACAGAAAATGTTGTTTTGCAAGCTTTTTATTTTTTTCAGCTGTTACCACAAGGTAAGTACACCCCAAGGCCTGTAAGACTCTACTCTGCCTTGGCAACGGAGGTGATTTCATCTAAAATGAAATGGTGCTCTCGTACTGAAAAAGAAAGACAAACACAGCAACAGCTTGGGGTTTGCCTTGTCACTTAGCTAACACATCAAGTCAAAAAACTCTTAGGAACATTACACCAAAAACAAGAACCTACAGATGATGCGTAAAAAGTAATAGGCCACTTAAATACAGAACAGTGATTAATTTTTTTTAACTCCCATTTGAAAGGCTATGTACTAGTTTTCATCAAAAAGAGAAAAAAATAGCAAAAAGATGTGTAATTTTTGGCACTACAAACTATACTGTAAGCACTACAGAATGCCTTCCATACCTTCATGCTCAGGCTGGTTTTGGATCCAGTAAAGGATAACACTTTGACTTTTACTCTCTGTCCTTTGCTCACAACATCAGCAACATTGGCAACCCGTCCCTCTCTTCGAAGCTCTGAGATGTGGACCAAGCCCTCCCAGCGTTTCCTGCAGGTGAAACAGAGGGGCATGAGATGTTGTAGGTTATTACTCTGGCAGTCCTTCAGAATCTGGACTAAAATACTTTGTTGTCAACTGACTGTTCATATATGTTCATAAACAGTTTTTTTTAAAACTAGAGTATTCTCTGCTGTTGAATTTATTTTTCTGAAACAAACCTTGATTTTGGCATCAGAACCCATCATACCTCATTGCAGCCTCATAACCTCTTTAAAATACTTGCAGAAAAGAGAACTCAGATGGAATAGTATCAGATTTATTGTGAACATCACAAGGTACCTCAGTCCTTCCAGCTGCACAAAGCATCCAAACTGCATTATACTCGTGACTTTGCCATTGTAAACGTCTCCAATGGAAGGCTCCTCAGGTGGCGGACGGTCTATGTGCTTGTCTCTCCATCTCTCATTGCTCCTCTCGATGTATTTATCTCGATCCTTACGGTCCCTACTGGGACTCTGACTTCTGCTCCTTGATCGGTATCTGGATTTTCCCCTGTTCTTATCCCAAGTCCTAGAACGAGACCTAGAGCGAGACCTGTGCCTTCGTTTCCTGTCCCTGCTGCGACTTCGGCTCTTCCTCTTTTTCTTTGCCCTAACAAACAAACATTACATATTTGCAGTGAAATTCCACATAAGAACAGTGAGAACAGGCAATACCAACTGCCAATACCCACCCGCCAAAGACACACTGGAAACCTACCGGTGGTCACTGCTCCTCTGCCTGCCTTGCCTGTCTGCACTAGGCATCAGAGCTTCCAGTTCCTTCAGTGCATCAGCTGCCACTTTCACATCATCTTCATCCAGCATGTTCTGCAAGAGCAGAGAACCCTTCTGTGAGAAGGCTGACAGAAAGTCTGTCACAGAGGATTAATCCACAGGGAGGATAATTGCACGCACATCTGCTTAGAAGGAATGTAAGGTAAGAGATCAGACAGAATATGTGATACAGAAAAAAAGTAATAAAGCTACCCACTTATTTTGCCACAATATTGAGACAAGTCTGCTTCCATACAAAAGACAGCTTCACCTCAACACCTCAAATTATTACAGAAATACAAAATGCAAGTCCCTCATAGCATCTGAATGTTCAAAATTTTTATCTAGTTTTGTAGTCTGTCGTTACTTTCAACGTTATGCGAGGAAGGCCTGGCTACAAATGTCACGTCACGAGAACCTTCTCTTCCAGGTATTCTGTGAAACAGTATCAACATGGCAGTTGCTTATTCTTGATAACTGTAGGCAATAATACCAGCCTTCTATCTCTTTTGTGTTTTGTTTCCCATAGTCCACTTTTATCCATGCATTACCAGGAGACACTCACATTAACACGAAAAAAAAATAACTATTTTTTCACATACTCACAAAAGAAATCTGAAGTTATGATCTTACCCTGATGTTGGGATTATCTGGCCTGCAAAGGGCTGGAAACAATTCCTTCAACTTTTCCCTCTCTGATTTGGGTTTGACGACTGTCTCTGATTTTGAGATTTAAAACAAAACAAACAAACAAAAAACCACAAAGCTTAGAAGAACTAGAACCATTCACTCCTGACATTTCTGTGACTGAGTATGAAGTTTAACTTTCATCAGAATGCAAAGTTTGACAGAGATTTCACAGAGCCTCAATTCAAAGATTACAATGTTACCTTCCTACAAATAAAATTCTGACTAGCGAACCTGTGAAGTACATCACGATGCTGAATAGCGTACTCTAAGCGTTTTTAGCTTAACTAATCTACCACTAACAAGAGCAAGATCCCACTGCAACAATAAAATACAAAGTCTTGCCTTGTAAGACCAGAACAATAAGCACAGCAATCTCACCAATCACGGGCAAGAACTACAAATGACTTCAGAGTTTTGTTTTTCTTTTTGCACTGAACCAGGAAGAGGGACAAGGTCACACATACCTTTGCTTGTAGATGGTTTTGGTGGAGGCCGCATTGTCTGTATTAGACGTAGCAAATTGCTAATAAGGGAATCCTGAAAAGTTTAATAGAACACATGAATCTAGGAAATAACTGCAACACTGTTTTTTGCTATTAGAAAGCACAAGAGAGGGTTTATTAGCAGAACAAAAACCCTTCAGTTTTGAAGATGCAGGTTCATTTTTAGAAAGTATCAGTGGATTTCACATGCATCCTAAAAAAATTAAGTAAGTTGAAGCTGAAAATTATTATGACAATTCCATTTAAATGACTTTTCCACTTGTAATTTTTAATCACCTATTTAATCCAGCTACAGTTATTTCTGAGGAACTCATGAATCCAGCATCTAGGTATCATACAAAGACCTACAACAGCATTTGCCTTTGCAAAAAGTTGTTTCTTCCGCATTTTATATGCTCAGTGAGAAAATAAGCAGTTCAAGTTCTCAGAAGGATGCTTTGCAAAGACTACAGAAGTTTTTTTAAAAAAGGAGGGTGGGAGAGGCTTGCCTTGATGAGACATGAATACTCATGCTAATTAGTGCAAAGTTTTCAAACTGAAGAAAACCAATAATCACTACTCACACCTCTCTCTTTAAAACAAAAAGCTCTATAAAACATACCAGGACAAGAATCATAAAAAGCCTGGTTGGAAGGTACCTCAAGGATCAAGAAGAACACGTAGAGAGTATCCAGATCTCACTTACAGTGAACTCAGCACCATTCTTTTGCAGAACTGCTTTAAATGTGTCAAAGGTAGTATTTTTCTCAGCAAGATTTATCACAAACTCGGCTGCGAAGAAAATGTAGAAAGGAAATTAGAACAAATAGTTAAATGGCAGCACATCATATTTGGATAAAAGCAGTTCTCCCAGCAATGCAGTGACCAGCTAGGTCTATCTACATACAGAAAAGCTGCAATGCTGCTCACAATAGCAGCAGCTTCCTTTCCAAGTCACAGAATCATAGAATCGTTTAGGTTGGAAAAGACCTTTAAGATCATTGTGTCCAACCATAACCCTACTCTGCCAAGTAGGCTGCTAAACCATGGCCCTACACACTACATCCACACAGCTTTTAAACACATCCAGGATGGGACTCCACCACTTCCCTTGGCAGCATGTTCCAGTGCCTGACAACCCCTTCAGTCAAGAAATTTTTCCTAATGTCCAAACTAAACCTCCCCTGGCACAGCTTGAGGCCATTTCCTCTTGTCCCATCACTTGTTACCTGTGAGAAGAGACCAGAACCCACCTCTCTACGGCCTCCTTTCAGGTAGTTCTAAAGAGCGATAAGGTCTCCTCTCAGTCTCCTTCAGACTAAATAACCACAGTTTTCTCAGCCACTCTTCATAAGACTTGTTCTCCAGGCCTTTCACCAGCTTCGCTGCCCCTCTTTGGACCCGCCCCAGTACCTCAATATCTTTTTTGTATTGAGGTGCCCAACCCCGAACCCAGCACTCGAGGTGTGGCCTCCCCAGTGCCGAGTTCAGGGGCATGATCACTCCCCCGTCTCGCTGGTCACACCATTTCTGTTACAAGCCAGGACGCCGTTGGCCTTCGTGGCCACCTGGGCACACTGCTGGCTCACGTTCAGCCGGTTGTCAACCAAGTCTCTTCGTAGGAGCCCTGATCGAAGCATTTTCTCACGCTCGCGACAAGTTTGGGCTTTTTTTAAATCCCGGCATTTTCTGAATTGGACAGGCTCCACAGCAAAACGCGCCCTGACGGACAGCAACGGCTACAACCCCCCTTCCCATCACTGCCGCCAGGCCCGTAACGCCGCACTAGCCACGGAGACCCTGAAGGCCGCGGGGCCCTGACTGGGCCCCGCCGCACTCACCCAAGTCCTTGTCGTTGATGCCCAGGTGATTGTCCAGCTCGGTGCACACCTTAGAGACAAGCGACAAGTATTCGAGCTTCGCGAGCTCTTCCACAGCCGCCACGTCCGCCATGACGCCAGCCACAGCCGCGCACGCAAAGCACTTCCGCATCCGGGGCGGAAGTCGCGAGATGACCGCGCGTCACGTGGACAGTGATCATCGAGAGGGCGGCGGGTGCTAGAACGGCTCGTTGCAGCGGCCACTGTCGGAGGGTGGCGGACGAGGAGGGCGGAGGGACCGCACCCCGCCGGCTCCCTTGGCGGAGCGGTCGCCCCCGGGCCACCCCACCGCAAGAAACCGGCAGCGGGAGGTGAGGACAACAGAATCCTGGAGTGCTTTTCAGGGGGACGGGGCGTTTGAAGCTCAGCTGGTCCAACGCCCCTGCAGGGAGCAGGTGCTCAGAGCCCCGGCCAACCCCACCTGCGATGGTTCCAGGGAGTGCGCGTCCACTACCCCTCTGGGCAGCCTGGGCCAAGGCTCTCACCCCCCTCAGCGGCAGAAACGTCTTCCTTCTCTGCAGTCTCAATCTCCCTCTTTTAGTTTAAACCAGGGGTCCTCAAACTTTTTAAACAGGGGGCCGGTTCACTGTCCCTCTGACACCGTCGGGGGCTGGACTATAGTTTGGAAAAAAATGAACAAAGTCCTATGCATACTGCACATATTTTATTTGTAGTAGTGCAGAAAAAAAACAGGGAAAAGAATGCCGTATCTGGCCCGCAGGCCATAGTTTGAGGACCCCTGGTTTAAACCATCACCCCTCGTCCTGGCACAACAGTCCCCAACTGCAAGAACACCGAAGAACTGCAGGAGGGATCAGGAGTTTTATTGTAAGGACAGAGGAAGAGGGAGTCCTCCTCATCACAGCTGAGTTTAAAGTGCTCACCCGAAACAAGATACAGAGGTCATATCTGCACTATAGAATATATTACAAATTATACCATGCATCCATTAACAAAATATACAAAGCCAACAGAAATATATTTATCTTAAGCCTGAGCATACATTATCTAAACCCTAGTAGAAAGTAACCTACAGAAAACAGCATCTCACATTTCACATTTCAATCTGCAACAAAGTGTTCCTTCTCAAACATGTTAGTGTTTTGTTAATTTGTAGACCACCTTAACATCCCAAGTATGAAGGTACAAACAAGAACTCATGTTCTGCTGGGCATTCCAGGTCAAAGTAGATAACCATGCGACACTTGCAAATTTCACTGCTACTGCCATTTTCACATAGCTACTGTACTTCATCCATGTCCTTTTCTCCTCCTTGTGCTAGAGCAGGCAGAAGCCAAAGCTACCCAAAACAGTAGGCATAAGTTAAGGTAGGAAAAAAACCCCAGTGGTTTCAAAGTTACTGAAAATCTTTTTCTGGTCCACAGCAGACAGTTGCACTGGTGTACATAGAGATGTGAGACACTGCAAAATAGTTCTACTGTATTTCAAAATAAACATTTAAGAGTATATCTTCCAAGATCTATAAAAATAGGTTTAAAACAAAAATGGTATGATACATAGTTTTATTCAATTATTTTAATGGTAAGGGGTATTACGTCTTAAAAAATACCAGTCACAAAACTGATACTGCTTCAGCTACATTGTGACAAAGCAGGAACACCCTAGTTTGAAGCAGCAGCAATTTAAAATATTTCAGGATCAATGGTCTCCTCCTGCAGCAGGAGAAGTTTGCTTGAAAATAAGAATGTAGCCAATACTGCAGTCACCTTCAGAGGGACTGGACTCTTTGAAAAGTTTTATCTACGGATACACCCACTGCACAGCAGTGTATGTTGCTCATTTCTCATGATTCTTCAGAATCAAATCTCTCAGCACATTTTGAAGGGAATTCTTAATATTTCCAAATTCAATATGGGCATTAAAAGCAAAATCTTGTGAGGAAAGTGAATCCATAGATACACCTGTGGAAACATGGGAGCAGCCAGAACCATTACAGAAGACCGTACACTTAAAACTGCTTAAATTCATGCCTTTTTCAAACTATAATGCAAGTCACACAACCCCCACCTCAAGCACTCTTCCCATTCCTAAACATGACCAGGATTTATACTCCAATTCAGGTCTGGGTTTCTGCACAATCTTCAATTCTTCTGTGTGGTATTAACAGAACAAGAGGTTTTCACTACACTGAAAAAAGACAGCGATTAAATTTTAAACATTTTTACAAAGAGCCTGTAAAGATTCTTAGAAATGCTCTTCCTACCCTTACACTCAAATTTTAAGAAAATATTTTGTCGTCTATATTTTCATGTTAGATACATGTTTTATACTATCATTACTTGAGCTGGTTCAATGGCTGCTGGTAAATTCACTCTCCTGCTTCATTCTGCTACAGGGAACAATGATTTTCCTGGTATTCACCAGTTTAACAGTGGTTACATTTTCAGGCTTTTCAAAAGTTGTTCAATGGCTCGGGATGGCTTTGGTATATGAGCCACATTTTTCTTCTAAAAATCATCTCTAAAGTTTATCTGTTACGTTACTATCATGCATTGGACAAATCCATTACTAAATCATATCAGAAGAAACAACTTGACAGTTGTGGGAATCTCTTATAAATTAGGCAAGACTATATTTTACAGCATAATTTTACATTGGTTCCTATTCCAAAGCTTGTAAAAGTCAACAAGTTTCCAGCTGCCTAAAAAAAACCCAAACAAGCTTACACACAACAGAAAGGGGAAGTTCTAGGTGAAAGTTTAAGTAATTCTACATGATTCCCTGATTAAAGGATTCAGTATGAAATTAGAGACTGAAAGACTACTCATGTACTAGGAGGTCCAAATAACAGTTGAAATTCTGGTCTCTGTAAGATGCTGTGACAAGCACTGTTTGACGTTTCCATGAGAGAAAAAGTCAAAAGCTCAAAAGAAAAGCCAAAGTTTTAGTCACATCTCCAAACAAAGCAGCTGAGGAGCAGCCTGCTACTGCTGCAGTGTTAGAAAGGTTTACTCAATGAAGACAATTCCTCCCTCCACTGGGAAGGTTCAGCATCTACTGCTGTACCAGTCACTGTTACTGATTTGAAGCAACTCAGTTACCACTTGAACCATATTATTGTTGTGTTTCTTCAGCAGCTGCAGGTTTAACTGCCTGTCACAGAATCCCATCTCACACAGACTGGACAGAAGAGTGGTAGTGTGCTCCTCTGTAGCTGCAGGCTGCTGAAAAACAAAAGATAGTAAGATAAGCTAAAAAAGATTACTTTTTTACTATTTGAAGCAGTGGTCCTGCATTATACTGGAATATAATTAAGGCACAGAGACCCTTTTGTCTATGATTAAGCTGTTTACGTTCACTTTCATTGCTCACTTAGGAAGGTGAATTGCTACTGTTACATGATGCTATGAGACACGCTTCTGTCCCCATGGTATGGATTTCCCTCTCTGCTGGTGGAGCACCATACTTCACACAGATGCCATCAAGCTTAACATTTTACTGTTACATGAAGTCCTGTAAGGAATGCTGATATATTTATAAAACATACACCTGGAATTTTCATGTTGGTATTCTACAAAACTCACACAGCACACCAGACAGACAGACAGACAGACAGACATTTACCTGTTCTGTAATGGGCGGTCCAGCAAATAATGCTTTGTAGGCAGAAGCAGCAACTGACAAAGCTCCTTTTACCAGTTCTCCTGCAATGCTGCTTCCTTGGGGGTATCTGCAGAGAGGTCAGGTGCTACTTTAGGGTCAGTAAAGCCAAGTGTTTGTTTCCAGTGAAATGCAATTCTCTCCCTGCTGATGTGCCAGCTGAGATTCAGTTATTTCTGGAGAGAACAAGCTATGCTCTAAAGGAATTGCTGCTCTTCAGGAACTGAGCTACACAGGAAACTCACTCCTCCTTTCTTGGTACCTTCTATCAAATCACAGGTTTACGCTAAAGTACGTTAGTTTACTTTCCATAACATGAACTTTTGCAAAGAATTAAGTATTCTATTCAGAAGAGTACATCCATACATGAAAGCTGTGCACTGAGAGACATTCATTCAGGCCAGAGTAACTTCCCTTTGTTTTTCATCAATTAAGTCATCTGATATCTTGCTCAATGTTTTGTCTTATTCCTCCAGTCTCAGTATCCTCAGATGCTTATCTTTAAGGCTAACTTACAAAATCCCTATTTTAAGAATTCAGAGATTTACCACAAAAAAACCCACAGAATCTTAGGATTTAGCTTGAACTATTCATACACTTTTGCTTGTCAATTCTGGATCCTTCATATTCACATCTTAGTAGAAACCAAGATCTTAGGAAAGTACAGCATTATATAATTCAGCATGTTTCCTTTAAGAAGATAAGCCTTTCTCCAAAATACTGACTACATGAAATCTTTAAGCCAGTGCTTTTTCCTAGATGCCTAATTTAGCAGTTCTCAGTTTAAAAAGCTATTTGTGAAGGCAGAGCTGCAGCTTTATTACCTTGGATATTCTGAGCACTTCTGTTTATTAGTTACCACTCCAGAATATCCTGGTCCATGACTGTCTTCGCCACTGGGATCTGGAAGAATATAATACTGTATCAACATGTCCAGTTTATGAGAAGCTGAAGAGATGCAACTTGTATGTGAATGGAAGGGACTGGGATTCAGTACAAAATTAATACTTTCAAGTTTAGTTTTCCAGACACAAACTGGGTATACATGATTCTCACTGCAGTCAAAACAATCAGAAGAATTTCAGAAGTCCCTTGGCTGATTAGTCAGTGGGAGTTTACTTTAAGGTAAGATAAACTTCTGTCTGAGCTCCCAGTGACTGTAACAACATTCTAAATATACAGCCCATCAATTTCAGAGCAAGGTAATTTTTCCAGATGTCTACAAATACTTCTGTGTAGCCTCCTGCCATTTCTAATGAATAGATGCTCTTAGCTGATCCACAAAGCCAATTATTTCTTTATCCAAGTCTTCTGTATAGTAAAATTTAAACACACAGAGGGGAAAAAGTTACTTGGTAAATTTCTGCTCTCCTCAAGAACAAGACATTGAATCCAATATTAGGCATAAGAAATAGACAATAACCATAGGATGCACCCTTCATTAAGTACTGTCAATACCTTCTCTTATTTGATTGTGAGGAGTGGTGGAAGAGACACTCTCTAAAGCTGGTCTGTTTGGTTCTTTAAAGATATGATTCTGAAGAGATGCAAGATACCTGAGAACATAAGGCAAAAGAATTACTTTTACTATTTTCATGCTACATTTACCCATGTAGGTAAGTCAAGATCAACAGACAAAAGAAAAAGCGTCACATGCTTCCTTCTTTCCCTCTCCTGCACCCACCTATCAGTGAGTACAGGCTTTATAAAGCGTTGCAGGATTTAAGATCTCACTCCAGTATGTGACAAAACTTTAGTTGCAACAATTTATGCGTGGACACTGAACTTAAGCACAACACGCTGCAGACTCTACAGCAACGCTAAATGTAACCATTTTGTTCTTGTCCAAGAAGCCTACCTTTGTGTCTTTGGTAAGGAGTCAGCAGTTTCTGGGGTTAGTGGTACTACAGCCAGTGTTTGTGAAGCTGTCAAAATATCACTGACACTGTGGGTCTGCAGCTGGCTTCCCCCTGCTGGCTTCTCTGCTCCTGTTTCAGGTTCTCCTGTCTTTTCCAAACTGGGCTGAGAAAGAGCTGAACTATACATAGACTCCCCTAATGGACGACTGGTGTCAAAGCACTCTGGGAGGACGATGATGTAATCCTCTGATGAAGCAGAGGAGCCTTGACTTTGAACATCATCTTTATCATCATATTCCTCTTCATCAGAATTGCCAGTATTACTGCAGGGGCTTGCTCTCTCATCAGACAGTAGAAGGTCCCCTAACAGGAAAAAAGAGTCAAGTACTAACAATTGTCCACTTTGTAAGGCCAACAGCAAAGACAGTATTGTCCCAGGTATGACACAAGTATTCAGAAATAACTGTAAACCTTTGCAGCTGGTATTAATGGTATAATTTTGCCTATTGCAGGGAGGGTGCAGGTGTAGTGCGAAAAAGTAATAGATCTTACTGTTAAGCCCACGCAGATATGCTGCTGATATATATAGATATGCTGCTTATAATAGAAACAGGAGTAAAAATTACACTGAGAACTTAAAACAGTAGTTTTCAACCCTTAAATTACACACATCAAACAGTTCAAGGCACTGACTTCAAGGTTCATGTATAAAGTATGGAAGCTCCAGCCATGCTTAACATGAGCACTTATTTGAATATCCGACTGGAACCTTTATGTCTCAATTTCAGTTGTTTGGGGTTTTTTGGTGGTGGTTTTTTTTAAAGCAGCTGTTAAACCAGCTGCTTGTTCAGAGTACTGACCCAAGTCTTCTGAGATAATAATTCTCCTGATCTAATGAGAATCAAATTCCTAGAACAGCATCACATCTTTTTACATCTGATTTTTTTTGTAGCCCTTATTATGTCTTTATTTTAAATTTAAACTTATTTTACTTACCACAGTCATTTTCTGTCATTGGGTCTGACTGATGAACCTTTGCTTCCTTTTTCAAAGCGGAATTAGTTTTTGTTCTAGGAGATTCTTCATTTACCATATTGCAACTGAAGGTGTCTTGCAATGTTTGTGAAGAGTCTAATAAAACAATCAGGAAAAACAATTAAAGCCATATAACCACCTGAAGTGCAGGGCAATTTGTGGCCAATGTCTAACTGCAAAAAAGTAAAGCCACAGAAAGCAGCTAAAGACAATACTTACTCTGGTGGATTTTCTTTTTTTGTGGGGGCTTATGGTCAGGTGCAGCATCCAGGGTTAGAGAGCGAATTACAGTTTCACAGACAAACTGAGTACCACTCATATCTTCCTCCCCTTCCTCCTGGTTCAATGGATGTTCAGCTTTCACTTTCGTTACACAGGTATCTGTAGGAAAGCAGGCTTCTGTCATTCCTTTGAAAGGGAAACAGAACAGACTATTTTCACACCACCACAAGAAAATGTAAGTATAAGAATTTTTTAGGCTAGCCAAGGCTAATATTGACAATGTGTTAATGCTTTTTAAAAATGGAAAGATTCTGGAATTTAGTTCAAGTTGAATGTGGAAGTGATTGAGAAGTATGGGGGCCACACCTGAAGTGTTTGAGTATAATCCAGTCTATAAAGGGTAAATTCTTAATCCTCACAATTCTAGTAGTCAGAAAAATGAAGAGAAGCATTTGTATTTCTGAATTCTACATGTATTATGCTCCAACCTCTACAGTCAGAGTAGTGTCAGACTACATGTTTCAGCCAAACAACTGTTTGTTTCCACAGAAGGGAAAGACAGGAGTTAGAATTCTTTATAAACATCAAGTCTGATGACTGTACAGAAGCGACAATAACCTCCTCCTCTCACCCCCAAGCTCCCCATGATTACTACTTACCAGGCACTGGTTTAAATGCACTCCCCTCATTCTCCTCCTCTATTTGACCTAAGCCAGGTTTCTCCAGCAATGGACTATCACGTGGCAAAGGGGACATGCATGGAGTCATGTCTGAAAAACAAAGGTAGCAGATAATTGGCACTAAGGAACAGGAACCTTCCTTCCTCCAGGAAGCAACCTTTTAAGAATTTATCCTTTTTTAAACGATATTCTTCCATGACTGAAGAAACCCAGTTATCTTACAAGATAATTTAGAGAAATAAACAACTAGCTTTGCATTACAGTGGCACTGTTTGAGCCAAGAAAATGACAGCCACCTTCAATGTCTGGAATCTTATGGTCCTGGGGGTGTGAAGCTGAAAAGAAGCCAAGACCAAAAACCACAAAGGATAGCTGTCTGTGCTAGAGACACCACACAGAACATGAGAACCTTACCAACAGGAGTATTGTGTGGCACTCGCTCCAATTCCTGCACAATATTAATGTCCAACAGCTCGAAGGACAGCAAATCCTGCAGAAAGGAACACCACACAGTTCTCATCAGCAAATCCTGAAATGGAATCCTGTACTGTACCTCCCAGCACCAGAATCCATTAACTTACAAGTAACTCCACTAGTGATGATAGTGATAGCCAGTTATCAGCATGATCTCAAACCGGGCAGTTTTCCCATAACATACATCCACACCACAGAACATTACATACGAATCAAGGCAGCAAGAGACAAAGCTAAGTATGTCCTTGTTAGTGGGCAGAGACAGACCCAACTCTGTGACTCTTCTTTGAAGAGTCTTAGTCTGTCCTGCTCATACCTTCCACGCAGTGACAGTTTGACACAAATTCAAGAAAATAGTTTTGCTCTCTAAAATGCAACATGCTCTTCTTGAAAAGACACTGTCTATTTTAGAGCTCAAAAGCTTTTTATTGTTATGGTTGTCTTTGTAACTAGGTATCAACCCCAAGGGGGTTTGTTTTATCTCTACCTGAATTTTAGCAATTTACCTGTGCAGTGAGGAGATCAACAGATGGGATATAAAATTCTCTCTCACTTGGCAGATTTTTGATCTTTAAAGGAATAGCTGGTACAGGCATTTCAGCCTGCTCCATGACTTCACTCATCAGCTGAGCACCTGCTTCTGTCTTTAAGGAAGCATCCTGCAAAAGCAAAAAAACAGTGTCACAGGAGCCCCTTAGGAAGGCAGTAAATAAAACAGTTACATGAAATGTAAAGCCTGAGTTTTGTATATAAGAACACGAGTAACTTGAAAAGTTAAATTCAACTCATTTTAGAGCCAAAAGGACAAGGTCTAACATAGAGAAATCCTGCTGTTTCAGTTCAATTGAAGAACTAAACTAAACAGCTGCAACAGACTGATAAATAATCCCACACCTGCCAAAAAGAATGGCCATTTTAGAGCTTACAAATGCAGCAGAAGTTATGTTTCTTTTCTATTAATAATAAAAATTAGAAAAAAACAACTAAAAGAATCCCCTGGAAATCAGTATCGTTAAGGATGCTACACTAATGCACCAAACAATATACAACACTTCTTCTACTAGGGAATTCAGAACAGCCCCAGATCCTGGATGAGTTACTTGCCTGTTTGGTGCTGGAAGCTTTATCTTTCTGACAGGAGTCAGATTCCTTCCAATTGCTTTCCAGAGAGTCAGGAGCTGGGGAGGGATCCACAACAATACTGCACCAGATCCTGGGCCCAAACTGTTCCCCTCTGTGTGACAGTCTCCAGTGAGAGGTATAGGTTCCTTCTATATTAGGAGCTACAAACTCAACTGAAACGGTTCCTACATGTCCTGATGGAAGGGATGGCACTAACACATCTTTTTTTTCAGAAGATGCCAAGGTCAGATTTCCCCACATAAGTTTGAGCTGAAACATACAATGGAAAATGCAGAGAAGCTGGTGAAGTTAAGGTCTGCTAATTGTGGGTAGTACAGAGCACTTAAAGTTCCTCTGCTAAAAGGCGCTGTAGACACTACCAGTGGCCAAGAGATGCTGCTAGTAAACATTCTCACATCAGTCACTACCACCACAAAGCAAGAAGACACCCCCAGCTTTCAACATGAATGCAGCCACTCACAGAAGAAAGGCTTTTTAGAGCCAGAAAAACAACACATCTCTTGTAAACATGGTTGAACTGTAACATTTTAACAGCACTGGAAGACATGTTCAGTGATGATAATCTTGATTCCTTTCCTCCTACAGACTGCAGTAAAGGGTACCTAGCCATCTTATTGCCCCAGAATTCCCAGCTTGTGAATTAACAGGCCAAATGAAATCCTGAATGAGTTGACAGAGAATTCAGATTCCTAATGCACACAAATATTATCTTCCAGAACTATTTCAGTGTTTAAAAGTAGCAAAGGCAAGATACCTTTGTGTCTGAGCTCCATTCCACATTGCCAGTATTTTTCATTCGCCAGTGTTTGATAAACTTTGTTCCTGGTTGCAAGTGAGTCCCATCTGGCAAATTCTCATCCACAAATACTGCACTTAGCATAGGGACATTCGCTTGGAAGGGTTGACTAGTACTCCTGGGATTGGGAGGAGGAAACAAACACAAATGCACCAAAAAAACCCACCAAAACTGAGGAAGTCGTTCAGCTGCTATTTCACTGGCTAAAGTGAGGAGCACATCTAGTTTCTTCTGTCTAGAAGTGTTTCAAAATGCGAACGTTCTAGCTACTGCTTTCATCCTGAGTCTAAATACCGCACAGCAGTTTGCTTTAGTTCACTTAAGGGAAACAAACACATCAAAACAGTATTTGCTTATTTGAAGAATATTATTATAATTACAGAACTCAAGTTTAACAGACAAAAGTTCACTGTTCTTCATTTGATTTGATTTAGTCCAATGGCACTTCAGGCTATGCTACTCTGTTGGACAACGAAGTCATTATCTTTATGATGCTGAATCAAAAAGACTGGTCTAAGCATTAGTGTCTTTTATTTGACCTTACAAATGCTCCCTAAAAATATAAAAGTAACTGACTAATGCTAATTTGACCCTTAAATACCCTAAATGGAAGAGATGCATATATATCTAAACCTAGGCCTTCCCCTTCCTCCTAAATCTATATACAACTGTAAGTTTCTGGTAATAATCATCACTTGCTTCTTTTATTCTCCTACTCTCCTCCCAAGTAAAAACAGAACAGTCCACCTTGCAAATTCCATTTAGACAAAATTCTCAGAAGGTCCAATGACAAATGATACTTTAAATGAGCAATTTCATAACCTTCTTCCTGTTACTTTAACTTGGTCTCATCACAAGAGGTCAGACAGCGTAACTAAAATGTTCAGCTAACAACATCTCTTACAAGAAGGTATTAGGTTGGAGACTCTCAGATTTCAGAGTAGGTGCGCCACTAGTTTCCAGTACATGGACAGAGTTCCACAGATGAATTTTCCTGTGCAATTTTAGCTGCTTTTTGAGCTCTCGGACCTCTGCCTTTCGCTGTTTCTTCTCTGCTCGTAATCTTTGCTTTTCTGCTTTCAGAAATCTTTTGTCCATCTGTTTCTGGAGCCTGCAGAGAGAACAAGCCACCTTGTTACAACACTAAAATTGATTAAAATTTAGCTTTAGCCAACACAGTTGTATCAAAGGGAACACTTCTGGAAGTGTCTCATACTTCTAGACTGGAGACCAGATGATTTTAAATGAACATCTTCGTAGGTATTTTGAATGGCCTCAGTGGAAGAGCAAACTTAAAGGCATATTAGAGTATGCTTAAAGAAAATGAAAGCTCTCAAAGTCTGCTACCCACCTATGACACAAAACTATCTTTTCTACTTTGTTATTAAAAACACTAAGATTTGTGACTTAAGCCCTTTATAAGTATATAGCTATAATTTTCAGCTACTTGCAATAAAGTTTGAGTACCATTTCCATTTCTTATTATCTCTAAATCTAAAATAAAAGCTGAACATCAACCCCCATACAAACATTTCCACTTTGCTATCAGGATAACCTTGTCAGGTACTGACAACTGCCACCATTTACCTGACTTGCTCCAGAGTAGCAGGCAGGCGAGGTGAGAACTCTCCAAGGCTGTAATTCTCAGCAACACAAAGCACAGGTCTTCGCAGCTTTAACAAGACATGATTAGGATCATGTGCATAAGTTCCTGCTTCACACTGCTCACAAATATTGTAGGCTGGACAAAGACTGCAAAGCAGAAAAGGCGGAAGGTCACCAAGAAGCAGACAAAGAATTAATGCACTAGACACCAAAGGATAATTAATCCTTGCCTTTCTGCAGAGAAACAACTCTGTATCATATTACCATTGTAAGAACGGCCCAAATGAAATAGAAGCTAGTTCTCTCAGTCATATATAAATATTTGGAGCCATCTGAAATATCTAGATCAGCATACCTCTTCTTGGCAAAACTGCAACACAGTTCCCACTTCCTTCTTGAATATATACTGAAAAAAACTGATGCTTCCTTTGCACAAGTGACTAACAATTGTTGCTATAAAGGATAAAACATTATAATGAAATCCAATGCTAGAAACAGCATCATACTTGTGAAAATACAGAGGGTAAGTCAACAGAAGTATTCAGGGATGCAAAACAGATCGGTCCTGCAAGAACAGGACTGCTAAAGCCAGCCTGTCATCTCCTGCCAGCAAGAAAAATAAACATCCGAGGAAAAAAAAACACTGTTGGCATTCCATTCACTGCTGCTGCCTAGTCCTAAAATACTTCACAGCAATTGCCTCATTCAAATAAAAACCTCACTTAAGACACTCATCAAAACCAGTTTCATATTATTAAACTGACAACAGTGAGATCATAAAAAAAGCATGACCTGCCTTAGTCTCATTGACTGTCAGAGCCAAACAAACGACTATTATAGACTGGTGGTTTTAAGTTTTGCTCTTGAGTTCAGTTAACTGAACTCAATGAAACATTTTCCTTTACAATTACTGAATGCTATATGCAAAAAATTTAAAGAATGTTTGAGAATATAGCAAGTGTTATAAAGTTCTCTCACTGCTTTAACAACCACGTTTTCTCAAAATAATGTTAATCTTGCTCTGAGGCAGGTAAGATCTAGTCACCACAGCAGAGAGCACAAGCTGTTTGTGAGACACAGACTAGATGTTCTGAAACGTACAGCATGCTGCAGATTAGAAAACCAGAAGTCTACCACACCAAGATAGTTTCTCAGACTCACTCACACGCCCTACATTTTAGGCTTCCCACACTCCCATCTCGCCTCATATTCTACCTGCACTGGTAGCGAACTCCAACAATTCGGGCCTGGCAGTTGCAGCAGGAGATCAGCCAGTCACGCTGGTTGCCATTCTGTGACTGGCTCTCTGAGGTTGGAGGTTCTGCTGTAATAGAGCTCTCAGAAAAATCTGGAGTATGATTGTGATGAACAAGCTTCTCATATAGCTTCTGCTCCAGTTGCTCAACAGTTTCCTTAACTACTTGTTCCCTGAACTGGAAAAAAAATAAAAGTGGTCATGGTTGAGACCCACCTATGCAGTTTCAAAAGTTGGATTACATTGTCCCAAGTCTCCCAAATTGTAAGTCATAAAGCAGTTCAGAATCCACTTCCCATCCCCCCCAGCGCATTCTAGATGAAATTAAAGAAGTATCACAGTCCTCAAAGACGATGTGTATTTTAGAAAATACCAGCCCATAGCTTTTAACAATGCAAATTAAAAATCACATACTCATGCTTACAATATTAAGGTTCTTCTTCCATAACCATGCACCAAGGAAAGGAAAGTAATATCTGAGACAATTAACACAACTCTCAACAAACCCCTCTGAAGTCTCTGTCACTAAGTCCCGATTTCACCCATCAGGGATGTTTTAAACACAAGCATTAAGTTCCACCATCCCTAGTTTGTATAAAGAGGTGGCAAAGGAAGGTAGACTCTATAAAAAAAAAGCCTAAAGATCACTGCATATACTATTGTACACTGTAGCTTTTAGTTTCAAGAACTCACTAGCTAGTTTATTCTTAGCTTTCATATCTAACCGTTTCTTGTTTATTAGCTGTTCAAAACAAGTTAACACCCGCAGCCCATTAACCTACAGGTTGCATTCAATGGTCTCCCAAATAATTTTCTTAAACTGAACAATCAAGAAGAGCAAGGTCATCAAATACCATGCTTCAAAAATCAGGAAACGTTAAGTATTACTGCGCTGAAACTGGTCAGGCAAGAGTTTCCAACAGCAAGACTGTATTTCATGCCCTCTCTCATGAGTGCCCTGAAGTTCCTATGACTATCTGGAGTGCAACAAGGATTATATCATGGGAGCTACTTAAAATTACACTCAAATCAATCAAGTGCATAAACCAAACAATTCACTTTTCACAAGAAGGAGCACGTATCAAACTTTCTTTTTCAAGGTTAACACCTACGCTGTTTGGTCAGTTAGACATCTAGTTTCCATTTGTCACCACAAATGTAAAGTGATTAGATGTCTAAATGCCCTTTAAGATCCTGGTCACAAGTACTGAAAGCAAGTGTGATCAGATGTATAGAGTTAAGCATCACAGGTATCTTTTTCACCCGCTAAGAATACTAGAATTCAGAAGAAAAACTTACTGTTTCCAAGTAGCTAGTAAACCATTCTGGAGGATTTTCATTTGCTCTTGCTGTTCTAGTGTGATTTAACTTTTGCTGGGGAAAAAAAAACAAAAAACAGAACAAACAACAAAAAAACAAACATAAAAATAAGTCACAAAGCTTGAGTATGCAAAGCTGTAAAAAACCTCAATACAGTAAGTTAACTACTTTCAAATAGCTCTCCCCTCAGGTGTCTTTACAAAAAAAGGTTTCAAGTTCTTCAGGAAACGGTGGAAAAGCAGCACAAGGAAGACACTGACATTACCCTGAAAGATTTCTGCCTTATTAGCATTAGAGTATAATTACATGTCAAAGCAAAAGATATCAAGTCAACCAGAAGTTACTAGACGGCAATAAGGGCTTCAGAAGACCAACTGCCTTGTTCATCAAAAAACTTAAGAAAGGTCAACATGAAAGAATCCTTATTTCTAAATGCAGCATCAAAATATTCTCTTGAAGACATTCAAACAATTTTGCAAACTTCAATGGGCACAAGTAGCCAAAAATGATGACCAACTTCTGAACCCACCAGTTTTTACATATGGGTAAAGATGGTGATCAGTCTGTAACGTGAATTACAAATTCTTTGTTTTAACGAACATCTAATCCAGCTCTGCATCCTACCTGAATAGTCAGCTCCTCTTCATTTTCTAAGTCTTCCTCTAACCCCTGAGCTAACATGGAATAGTGCAAAAGGGGTTTCTTCTCATCTTTAAGAGGTGCCAACTTCCCTGTCACAGTTTTTTCACATAGATATGAAGAACAAGAATACGAAGTTTCTCTCAGAGAAGAGTTTTCTTCATATGCATTCATTTGAAGTTGATTTCCTTGTTTAACTGCAATCTAAATAAACAGTATATACATACACCATATTTATTTGCTTACAATCAACATCCAAAATCCCATTAAAATACAGCACAACACGACACTGGGGACGTTTGGGAAAGACTGACACAAAGAAAAACTGAGTGTAATGCCAAGGTACAGTCAGCTGATATTCTATTCTGCCTTTTTTAAATGTTAACAACAGGCTTATCAAAAGGTTTATTATAAGCAAAAGGATAATTACGCAGATATTCTGCAGGAATGTTTCTATCTACAATAAAGCTGTCCAAATGAGCCAGTAAACAATAGAGATTCTGTACAGGAACTTAAGAGTAAATTTCAATTTATGATTTGATATTCAGACCATGAGCAAAAAAGTAATGAAAGCATTAATATTGTACAACCGAAATTTAAAGGAATGCAATTCTTATTTTAAATTAACTGCTTACGAAGTAAGTAGGCATGAGTTAAATTTTTAACATTGTACACTCCAACAATAAAGTCTAAATGGCAAGATTTTTAAAGGGATCTCATTACAGCCCAGTATCTCCAAACACCGGATTAGTGTTTAAGTGTTTGAGAAAGGCAGCCATTTAACTAATCAATTTGCTGCTCAGGGCCCTGAATCACAACTGCTTATTCAACTAATTTATACAAATAAAGATTCACCTGGATGGAAAAAAAATTGTAGCAAAACATTCAAGCTAGTGTCCAAACCTAGAAAACCAAGCTATTCTGATTTCCACAGGCCAGGTAAAGCTGTTGGTTTTTTTTTTCCTCAGCTACACCAGTTTTAATCAGAGAAGAATTAACATATTGAAAAAAGTCAAAGAGAACATTTACCTTCAGAGCCTCCTCATATTCCTCTAAAGAAAAAAGGAAAAAAATGTGAGTTTTCCCTGTCTCAAACAACAGATCTAAGTTTAGCACACAGTATTTAGGGACCCTTCATCAAGTAGTGTCTCCCACACCCTCTGTAAATTCATTTAAAATAGCCCTACTGAAAGAAGAACTTGTATATATGGCAACAAGCAAACATGTTCTCACAACCCAGACTTAACATTCCGTTAATTTAGTTACTCCCAATTCGTTCCTATGGATCAGAAACTCTCTCCTCTGGGAATAACCTGATGCCAAATCATACATAAAAACCAAAAATCAAAAAGCAAGCATTCTCAGCTGCTTCTGCAAAAACATAAATATCATCATGGGTCTGTTTACTGATTTAATTTCAGTAAAGTAGCAGCTCACCTTTGCTATTCACGGAGACCTGCAAAGGGAAATAATAATGAGTAACTGTCACAGACATGCTTTTGTGATTCTCTTAAAAGTAACAAGCTTTCAGAGTAAATATAGTTTTATGCAGAGTTTACAAAATACCACTCCTTTGGACATTTGTTATTGCTGCTTTGTTTAATCATTAATCGATGTTGTGGTGTTCGGGAGAAGACCATGTCCTTTACTAGATTTGCACAATAGGCAAGGTCTCTAGCACCTACTGGCATCCAGAACAAGCGTGGTCTCATCTACTGGAATTAAGCTGGTGCCTGTACCAACAGGATCACTATACAAGTACAGAGAGGTTGGACCCAGTTGCTTTTAGTGCCCAGCAAAAGAACAGTTAAATGTTTCATGATTTAGATCCAAGCCAAGCCTATCTTCTACAGGCGCTCATTTCTCAATTTTGTACATAAAAGTTACTAACACAAGAAGCTATTCAATCCCTACAACATTGCATGATTCTGAACAATGTTTACTCCGTTAGCGTTTGAAAAAGATCTTCAACACTTCCATCTATACAGGCCAGGAAATAAAGTGAGAATCTTTCCCTGACATGTTGCTAGAACCATCGTGACATTTGCCCTTAAGGGGGGGAAAAAACACCCTAAAGATCCCCATCTCTGCAATTTCATAGAGCTACAAACAAAGTAGTGGAACACAGTTTGCAAAAGTTACATTCCATGTGAGAGCTACATTCTCCTCTAAATCTCTAAACAGAAAGAATATGAGAGGGTGAGGTTACACCACGCTGGAAGTTACCCAACAAGGACAACTAGAAATAACCAATTTGTTTTCTGAGTCAGTAATCTGCTTGGAGATTATAGCATTTGCAAAAACAAGCAGAGGATTTGAGTACACCAGATCACTGAAGTAAACATATGCTAATGACAGGGGACCTACATTTTTCAGAGGAAGGAGCATAGATTGAGGAGATGGGGCTTTACCATGGCTGCAAACATGAATAGTTACAACTACCTTACTCTCATAAAATTTAAAAAAAAAAAAAAATTTCCTCAACAGAAGCAGCACTCGCTCAGAGCACACAGAACCACTGGCTGTTTCTATAGGGTGGGAAAAGAAAGGCAGTAGCTTCTACAAAAATACTTTAAGTATGTCTCATTAAGAGTGAAACCACTAACAGCTATTTGCTTAACAAAGGAGGGGGAAAAAAAAAAATTTGCCTCTGATCTGCATAACAGCATAACAGATATTCCTGAAGGACCCACTACAAATTTCAAGAGGCAGAAAGGTTCACATCAGTCATATTTTGGTAGACCTGCTGGGAGGGTGGGGTAGCACGTATTTTACCTCATCATTATCCTCATCAATGTACTTGATCTGAACGTTGTCCAGGTCAAATGAAACTTTAACCTGTAAGGAAAAAAAAAAACAGAAAACCACAAGATAGGACTACAGATGTTTTCTGTTAACTGTGATTATTTACTTCTTCTGGAGTTGAACAACTCTCCCCAGTACCTTGCCTCCAACCTTTACTAACTTCCTGTAATGAAAAGAAAAAATTAATTTCTTTCATGTTTCACCTTCCCTAGTTAATATTTACCCCAAAATAAATAATAATAACCTTTCCATTATAAGAGGACTAGCTCAGGGTTAAACTCAGCCATGGTAAACATTGCAATATGCAAAGGCTAAAGCCACAATCACCCAATGCTAACTTTTACAAAAAAAGCACCCTGAAGACAGCTTATACACGTGATCAGCCTTTCCTCCACAGATCTGTGTTTTGATAAACTAGGATTAATTCAAGTACTAAACACAGGAAAGTGTCTCCTTCTGCCACTAACTGGCTGATGCACTGTACATCTGAACACACAAATCCACCATGGAGGTCAGAATCAGAATAAAGCTGAGCTGTTGTTTTGTATTTTGCATCAAAAGGGCAGAATGAACGGCATCAAATGAACCATAAATGAAGGTAACTGTTGAATAACAGCCTTTGAGGCTCCTGAGCATTTTTGTATCATTTACATACACAAGCTTTATTTTTCTCAGCAAAAGCTCTCTCTGAAAAACTAGTAAATCCAAGACACACTCAGCTTGCCTAGATCCAACAGAACACCAGCAGCCTCAGAAGACAGGAGATGGTTGGGACTTGGGTACCACCACAAGTGCACAATGACATAGCCACGTACATTCTGCAATCAATATGCTACAGGCAGGTTCTTCCAGTGATATATTCCAAATTAATTTGGAGAGTGCAGTGATAGAAACAACTCAGCTTGTCAAGAGAAACTGTGGCCTGTCATCTACATTGTCTACTACCACAGACTGTTCCTCTAAACCTCAAGATAGAACCACAGATTGGGTTATCCCCTATAAACAGCAGACATCTTTAGTAATACACTACACCTTAAGAAAGACAGTTTAACTGATATTACCTCAAAACAGCAATTCACATAACAGTGCAAAGACAGCCAGTGGTACTACCTCAGCTAGAGAAACATTACTGTAATAGAACACCACACCTTGAACAAACACACCCTCCCTCTCAGACTACTTAAGATTAAGGGCAACATCATGCTTACAGAGCAGTCTGCTTCCAGCTTTGATCCAGGTAGGATTCTGAGTGGTTCACACATTCCTGGAGAACCTACTTGCCACCAAGTATTTTAAACCTGAACTAGCACCTCTTCTATAAGACTGAAATACAATGAATGAAGATGACGCAGTTCAAACTTTAAATTTGAGTAACAGACAATGCAAGAATCTCCTACAAGGTACACTGGAGTAGGGTAGCAAAAAAAAAACCCCAAAACCTGAAAGAGTGAAAATAAAATACTTGCAAGAACTCTTTAAGATGCAACTTTTGAGAGTAAGCGAAAAAAAAATCACTACAGCTACATCAAAACTAACAGAATCCTTGCCACACAATTTCAGTCTAAGTCAATACAGGAATTTTTACTAAATAGCACTGGAAATAAACATCCTAACAAAAACTTTGCTATACCAACGGCACCTTTGTAAGCAACTGTCTATGCACGCATGGCCCACTAACAAGAACAGTTATATTCAAATTAGCACACAGAAGGCATCAGGAAGCAAGAAACCAAAAATTTATTAGGAGCTCTGTATCCCAGAGAACAAAGACAAATCTTCAGGAAAACATCCTATAATCAAGAGAAGAGTGTTACTTCACCCTATCTACTTCAATGATTAAAAGAACAAGAGACAGGAAGACAAGACTGCACTTCAAAGGGACCAAACCGTGAAAAAGAGCAATGCTGTGTGAGCCAGCATAGGCAGGACACAGGAACAACCACAAAACCATAGCTGAAATGCAAAGCGTAAACTTATCCTCGTTACCTTGCAAACTGGGGAATCTCCACAGAAGCACCCGGGCCAAGGCACGCCAGCGGGGACACAGGTACTGCAGAGCTCGGGCTTTGCTAGATAGGAAAAGCTAAAGTTTAAGCTAAAAGCATTCTTTCTCCTGTTTATATCAAGGGTGTCACAGCCGTACTTTCACACTGTTTAGATCTTTCCCACAGCAGGGCAGGAATCTCAAGCATGTTCAATAAGGTGCCTCCGAGTCCTTCACAGACCTGTGTTATCTAAAGACAGATACCCTACTTGTCAAGCAAACAAAGCCAAGCAACAATTAGTGTGATAAACGTGTTTTTCGACAGCCCAGCTACAAGTCACCTGAGCATGTTTACAATCCTCCTCGCCAATCTTCCACTCTTTTCCCACAAACGCATACAGTTAAGTCCACCTGCTCAGACAGAAAAACAAGCGACCTACAAGAAGCTTTAACCAAAACAGACTTTTCAGGACACTACGTATATAATAGGAGTAAAAGCTACTGTTAACGCTAACAGAAAACCTGAAACCAGCAGAACAACACACCCGCTCTCACTGCCTGTGAAGCGGGGGACACGGTTTAAGAAGCCGAGAGAGAAGCTGCTAGGCCCTCGAAGATGCGCTTACACGCCCGTCGCCTCACCGAGACGCTCCCCGCAACTACGGTACCGCGGCTACGGCAGCGCTGCCCGCGGAGGGCCCTCACCCTGCCTCCCACGGCGAGCCGGGACACGCAGCACTTACCATGGCCTCCACATCCGCCCACGTCGTGTGCGCCGAGTCCGACACCAGGAAACTCTGAGTTTCGCCACGGTAGGTGACGCGGAGGTTCACCTGCGGCTCCATGCCGCGCTCCGAGGCCGGCGAGAGGAGCCCTGTCAGGCAACCCGACAGCCCTAACATGGCGGACCAAGCGCGGCCAGCCCCGCGCCCTCTGCGCCAGACTATTGGCAGTCTCGCTTGCCACTCATCGCTCTCACTGCCCTGGTTGGCTGGCGAGGGCGGGGCCAGGTGCTGTAGAACCACAACAATAAACAGAGCTAGGGAACGCGCAGCGGGGCGGGGCATTAGCAGACACGCACTTCCGAGACAGAACAGTGGTTCCCACAACGCACCGCGCTGGCGGCTGCGCACTCCGCTGAAATCCACGCGGCGGCAGCATAGCCAATCAGCAGTGGTCTTCCCGGCATCGCCCCGCCCCGGCGGGCAGCTGGGGTGTCACGTGACAGGAAAAAGCTGATAAGGGGCCGCCTCTCGGCCCACGTGCTGCAGCATGCGTGCGGTGATTGGCTGCTCGGACGCCCTGTCCCGAGGAGGCGGAAAGGGCGCGAAATGCGATGCTCCAGAGCGGCTAAGGACCGGTGAGTGGCTCTAGGCCGGGCGGCCGCGATTCGCTGCGGCAGCGGCTGAGGCGGCTGCACCGGGGGCGCCGGCTCTTCNTCCTCCGGCGGCGGCGCGGGCGGCTGGAGTGCGGCGAGCTGGGTGCTGACAGGCCGTGTTGCAGGGCCCGTCCCTGCTCCCGAGCTGCCGCCGTGGAAAGGCCGAGGGGGTTCGAGTTGTTCAGGATTTGCGATGCTCGCTGTCGGGTCTTACCTGTGCTGGTTGCTGTAGGCGGTTCCCACGGTCCCTTACATAAGCACATCTGCTGTTCCGCTCACGTCCTTTTCCACCTTGGAAAGCTCATCTCTTTTACTATTTTGCCTGCGTGTGTCCTTGCTGAGTTTCTGCTGAATACTGCTTCAACTTGGCCCTCTGGCTGCAAGAGACTCGACAGGTTTTAACTGTAAATATTCAAAGTAACCAAGCCACCAATGTTGTAAAGCCTCTCTCAAGCCAAAGCAGCCAAGTATTTGATACTGTTCAGTGTGTTATAGAAAAGCCATACAGGAGAAAACATCGTTATGGAATGCAGCAGATTAGAAACAAAGCTGATTACTTTTTTTTTGTGTGTGTAGAGTATTTTTGGATGTGAAGGATGGACTTGTCCGTGATTGCTATTGGAGATGTACAAAATGTGCTTTCAGCTATGCAGAAGAACTTGGAGTGCCCCATATGGTATGCCAGGAGAATAACATGAAGTCTATATTAGTACAGTTAATGAATATTTTGTTTTTCTCTCTTTGTTTTCCTTTCTTTTCAAATGAACTGAACTGGCATTTCCAGAAAATGCTGTCTTTTTGCCAGAGGCAGACAAATATTGTGAAAAGGTTGTAGATGGGTGTATATCATATATTGACAGTAATTGTTACTGTACCTGGTTCTCAAATGAAAAATTGTCAAATGTGTCCCACCAGAATTATTTTCTTCTAAGTTCAGAAAAGTGTCTATATCTGCATCTTATTTTGTTGCTCCTATTTTATCTGTAACTTCTGTGTTCTCATTTTCCTTCAAATTTCTTTTTGTAGCTTGGATGTGATAGAAGAGCCAGTTTCAACAAAATGTGATCACATATTCTGCAGGTAGGTTTGAAAACTTGTTATTGCAATGCTTAGTCAAGCTGTTCCTGTTCTCCATGTATACTTCTTTTCTTTAATGGTAATGATGTATACTGTGTTTTGGTAACTTAATGTGTATCCATTTTTAGGGAAAAATCAATTCTGAATAAGAAATAACTGCGGTTTCACAGATGTGTCAAAGGGTATTGATTAATTCATTGTAACACCAGAACAAGAATACAAGCGTTCAGCTTAATAATGAAGGATCTATACTAAGTGGTGCACACCCAGGCTCAGTTTTAATAGAAAAAAAAATCCTCCCTTTTGTTGCTATTGTGATTATTCTTCTTTTCCTAGGTTCTGCATATTCAAACTCCTCAGCAAAAAGAAAAAAGATGCAATACAGTGTCCTCTGTGTAAGACTGAAGTTACCAAGAGGTAATGCGTCTTGGCAAGTGGGCTTGGGGATGAAAAGTTTGAACTCTAAGGAAAAGTTAATAATTTTCTTAAAAATGTCTTGGCAGAAGACTGAGATAAAGAAGTGGTTATTAAGTAAACTGCAAGTTTCTAAACGAGTAACTCCTTAGTGCTTTAAGTCAATATAAACTTTTTTCAAGTGATTGCAGATGAAGACACCGTTCTTAGCAGATGTTTGTGCTGCCAAGTATAGACTGTATACTGTTGAGTCATTACACCCGGTTTCTCTGTGCTAAATCTTGTGAGAAACACTATGAAATTTTCACTGATAGTTTTAATTCCCATTGTAATGGTTCTTTTGGGGAATTATGTTGTTATTCCTTGGCAACAATTTCTCATTGTCTCATCTTCCACTTTGGAGTTTTACTCCTTTTTTTGTTCAGCCTAAATTATAGGGGAGCTATTAATACCTTATCTATACATTTGTCTTAAAACAACTCATGTGGCGATGTCATTTCAGAAGTCTGAAAGAAAATTCAAGATTTAAGCAACTAATTGAGGGATTATTGGAAACTATCAATGCGTTTGAGCTTGACACTGGAGTAAAGTGTAAGTGTTGTGAAAGTGCACACATCCCCATTCCCCTCCCCCTTTTTTTTTTCCCAATGAGATTTTTACATTTGTGTTATAATTATTTTCAGGATATCTCATTTACTATGCAGTACTCAATATGGGAAAAAAAATCATGGATGTAGAAGCATAAGTTCCATCAAGTTCCCAGTTTTCCTACAATAATCTTTTGAATGGTTTTAAGGGTTTTTAATGTGCATTTAAAGACTCCAATCTTATTTTCAGTTCCTGAAATATGGCTGAATGTGTATAAAATAATATTTAACCTACAACTGTGTGGCAAAGTCCTGCTCTTGATTATGTCCAAGCTGGCAGCTTTCACTTCTTAGTCGCAGAGCGTGAATTAGCAAGTGCTATACCAGTTTGCTAACTTGTTCCATTCAGAGATATCATTTTGGAATCCAAATATGTCCTTTCTAGTACTCAGTGCCTTGTAAGGGATATTGGCAAGGCAGACACATGCTTGTTTATATTTTGGGAAGCAAGATATTGTTGGGGCAGGTGCTGGTTTTTATTATGATCTTGTGCTTTAAAAAAATATACTTTCTTTTCAAATTCTTTTCAACTTATTCAGTCACTCTAAAATCACTAGTATTAGACCCCATTCTTGCTAAATTATCCATATAAGCAAAGTGGGTTGCGTAAATTAGTTGGCAAGATCAAGATTTTACTTAATTCTTGAAGAGATCTCATAAAGAACAATCAGACTAATCATAGAATGGTTTGGGTTGGAAGGGACCTTAAAGATCACCCAGTTCCAACCCCTCTGCCATGGCAGGGACACCTCCCACTAGACCAGGTTGCTTAAAGCCCCATCCAGCCTGGCATTGAACATCTCCAGGGAGGAAGCATCCACAGCCTCCCTGGGCAACATGTGCCAGTGTCTCACCACCCTCAGAGTGAAGAATTTCCTCCTAATTTCCAATCTAAATCCACCCTCTTCCAGTTTCAAACCATTAACCCTCATCCAATCACTACAGTCCTTTGCAAAAAGTCCCTTCTCAGCTGTAGGCCCCCTTCACATACTGGTAGGCTGAAGTAAGGTCTCCCTGGAGCATTCTCTTCTCCAGGCTGAAAAAGCCCAGCTCTCTAAGCCTGTCCTTGTAGGAAAGGTGTTCCAGCCCTCTGATCATCTTCATAGTCCTCCTCTGGATCCTCTTCAACAGGTCCACTTCCTTTTTGTGTTGGGGCTGCAGAGCTGGACACAGTGCTCCAGGTGGTGTTTCATGAGAGTGGAGTAGAGGGAAAGAATCGCCTCCCTTGACCTGCTGGTCATGCTTCTTTTGATGCAGCCCAGGATACGGTTTGCTTTCTGGGTTACGCTTGTGCATTGCTGTCTCATGTTGAGCTTCTCATCAACCAGTACACCCAGGTGTTTCTCCTCAGGACTGCTCTCAGTCCATACTATACCCAGCCTTTATTTGTATTTGGAATTGCTCTGACCCAGGTGCAGGACTTTGCACTTGGCCTTGTTGAACTTCATGAGATTGGCATGGGCTCACCTCTCAAGCCTGTCCAGGTCCCTCTGGATGGCGTCCCTTCTCTGCAGTGTGTCGACTGCACCACACAGCTTGCTGTCATCCGCAAAATTGCTGAGGGAGCCTCTATCTCACTGTCCATGGCACCAACAAATAATTCCATCAGATTTATTTCTTGAATGGTTGTATTTTAGCTGTGTATGTGCTAGTTGCATAAGATCTGTGCAAGACCATTTTATTATATTAATAAACATTATATTTTATAATACCTGTTGTCATGCTTAGTGTAAGAAAATATTTTTGTCTTTCTTTCTTATTGACTTTTTTCAGTTTTGAACAGTCATCAGTTTACCAAAACATCCACAGAAGCCGCTGCTGCTGAGTTCCTGTGTAAAGAAAGTTCTGTCATCCAATGTAAGGGCTTCAGAAACAGGAAAAAAAGTGCTAAAGAAAGTGGACAAGAAAACTGCACCTTGGTATTTTTTCCCCAATTTATTTTTGTGTATTGTTCAGTGTTTTATTTGGAATGTGTATTCATGCATACACATAAATGAATGGAATAGGAGATTTCGTGTAGTTTTCAGAGCACTGTTTGACTTGAATATTATTCCAGAGAAAGATATCTAAATTTTTTGTATTCCTAACCTATTTTTTAAAGTGTGCATAAAATGACCTGAACTTAAAGATAATATTGCTACAATACATTCTGTTCCTGAAGCTAGGATTGAAAGCTTTCTCATACTGCTTGTTTAATGAGACTGTCTAAGTATTGGTAGGCTTTTACTTTTTTAGTGGTAAGACCATGAATGTATCCTAAGAATTCTTAAGACATTACCTAATTTAGGGTGATTTCTGCCTGTGTGAGTTTGTTCATAGTATGTTCTTTCTTGATTCTTCTGCTCCATGTTGAACAGAATGTTAAATAAGATAAAACTGGTAATGATTTCTGCTGTTAAATGCCTGATAATTGTTTCTATTAACACATTTTGTTACTGATATCATTATGATGAATTACATGTATTGGATTTTTTTATAGAGGCTGACAATTTAAATGCTAGTTCATATGTAGTTTAAATAATTACTACTTATTTTTTGGAAATAGCGTACTGTTGTAAATAACTGTTCCTCTCCATTCTCCTGTCAGCACAAAGCTAATGTGGATACACAGCTCACAGATACCAGGGTTAAAAGGTGTACACTGAGAAATGAAACCCAGAAATGTGACTCCGAAAAAGGGATTTATATCAAGATTGGTAAGAACTGTTGTAGATCTACACTGGTTGAGCTTATATATAATTGTTACAAAGTAATTAAAGGTGATAAAGTTCAAAGTCTTTATAAAGACTGATTTCTCCTTAACACGGGGAACAAATGGTGGATAATGCAGAATTGGTAAATCAAAGGGAATTTTATATAATTTATTATACTGTAGGAAATAGCACTGCTCTAGTAAGTAAAATATTGCACAACTGAACTTGATTTCATCTGATAAAAGTTGAAAGTGTCTACCTCTAGAAAGAACTAAGCATGTATGCGTCTGTGATAATGAACACAAGTCATCTTGCTGATCAGAGTAACAGCTGATTTATTTTTAGGTTCTGATTCATCAGAAGAGCTTTTTAAACAGGCAAGCAATACTGGGTAAGTAAAGGTGATTAAGGAATTCATATTTTCTAAAGACAATAGTTCAGTATTCTCATTTCTGTGTTTTAGTTTCTTAGCATAGGGCTGATAGAATTCTTCAAGCTGACCAGTGATTTTCAACTTTAAGGACATCACAGAGATGGCTCCCATCAGTTTGCCATATAATATGCTTTAAAGCTGTTTTCTAAATGTTTTGTTGCTTACACAGACATTAGATCTTCAAGAGAAAAGCTTGTACTATGCTTTAGAAAGTAAATTTTAAGTTCAGGGATGTGGGAAGGGATCTTTTAAAGAAATGGCCTGAAACACTGAAGGGATATAGTTGTGGCAAGTGTCAGTCATGCAGCCTGACTTCTCAAGAAACTATTTCACAGAGCAAAAATTGAAAATGAAGGATCATCTTCTACTATGTCTGTTGTGGTTTTCTCTGTAATTAAAGTAGATTTCCTTCTCAACAGGTTAGAAGACAAAGAAGCACTTCAGACTTCATCTCAGAAAAAGCTAGAAGAACTTAAGAGTGCTGAGAAGGGGAATGAATATTCTTGTGATATACAGCCAAGCAAGCTGGATGTTAAAGGGAAAATCCTACCAAATGTCATAGGTGTGTTTGTTTTGGTGCCAAAAAATGATTAAGCTTGAAAGAAAGACCACAAGTTAACATGTTGATTTCACATGATTAAGTATATGTACTTGCAGTCTTGTCTGTTTTAGTTTTGTTGATGACTACAGCTAGTGACAGTGTAATACAAGACAATACCCGTAGACTAGATACTTAAAATGTGGATATTCTGTGCACAGGAGCAGAAGGGAAAAAAGTAACTTGATCAAAGAGCAAAACTTACTCTATTTTACATAAGCCATAGTATCCCTTACAATACGAATTTAGAGCAGAGTCTGGTAATTCACCTAAGAAGCTGGATGGACATATGTCACATGTAATTTGATCTTTCTCCCTTTCCCTAGAGGGAGATTTGTGCAGTGTAATTTCTGTTTTGGGGGGAAATAAGAACAGTTCTTTTAAAACAAAGTAGCCATTAAGCTTGTCATGGTTCTTGTGTGTGAGAAATAGGGCTTAATAATTTATAATACCTATAAATCTTTAGGTGAAAGTGATTTCTCAAAGGAAGGCTTGGGCAAGAAAAGCACTTGGAGCATCAGTGAACATGCCAAACCTGGCCAAGTGAATATGACTGAATACCAGAGTTCTCCTTTAAAAGTTCTTGCTATAGATCTACTCACGGAGCAGTGTGACAGAAGAAGCAATGCCAGTCCCTTAAGGAATGGGGATATGTCTTTCTTTAAGAACACAGAAGAAATGGATACAGAGCAAACTCAGTGCAATAGTGAAAGCAAAGAGCTTGACGTGAAAGATAATTCAGAGAGCAGGTTGGATAAAAGCAAGGAAATAGATATTGTTGTACCAAGTGTGGAAGCTGTGGAAACTTATGAGCCTGAGAAAGATTCTTGCCGTGAAAAAGAACTTCCTCAGGAGAAACTACTTCAGCCAGAGACACTTCACTGTGCTACCCTGAATCAAGTCTCTAGGAAGAGACTGAAGCGAAGCATTCAGAAAGTCAATGAATGGTTTTCAAAAAGCAACGAGGTTCTGTCTTCCAATTCTTCCCAGGATGATTCTGCTGAAGCAACTGATGTTTCAGGTGGAGGAGATCAATATTTATCAGATAACGATTCCTGTATTTCAGAACAGACTAACCCTGTGGTAGATTCCATGGAAATTGCAGTGGTTGAAGGAAACAACAGATGGTCAAAGCAAATAGCAGATAGCATCAAAGACAAAATATTTGGGAAAACATACAAGAGAGAAAGGAAGTCACATCTCCCTGTTATCTTGAGAGACATTTTGCCTACTACAAAAAAGGAAGATGTGGCTGCTGGTAAGTGCTTGAATAGTTCCAGCAAAACCAGACTAAAACGAAAAAGGAAGAGTGCCTGTGTCCTGCAACCTGAGGATTTCATCAAGAAAAAAGATCTAGAAGAGGCAGATGGGTGCCCTCAAAGTGTTAACTGGTGCCTTGAAGATGCTGAAAAGAAAAGAGGTGATGAAAGTTCTGCTGTCAATGAGAGTCATCTCTCTGAGAATAGTGAGAATAATATGCTAACAATACTTGAGGAAGGAGGAGGATCCATATGGAAAAAAGCTACTGAAAAGGTGACTGCCAAGCACTGTGATGGGGAGCTAGAACTGAATAACTGTGGTCAGAAAAGCACTAAAAAAGGAAGTTTTGCAGCAAAAAGATGCAGGCGTTCTACTAGAACAATGTGTGCTTTACAGCTAGTGGTGGATAGAAACTCTCTTTCCCCTGATCCAGCTGAGCCACAGATTGATAGCTGTCTGAGCAGTGAGGAACCAAGGAAAGTTGATTTTGAGCAAAGACAAGTCAGGCGCAGCAGGAGGCTTCAGTTACTTTCTGAAGAAATGACAATAATAGGAAAAGGAGAAGTAATTAGAGGAGCAAGAACACATGGCAGTGATCATGAAGGGTCTTCCCTTGGAGTCCAAAGGAACGTGTTAGTTCATGCCCCTGCATGTAAAGCCCTATGTGAACTCCAGGGATTGTTGTCTAACAAGCTACTCCCCAATCTGAAAGATGGTGATCTGCAAGCAAGTGAAAAACAGACTAGTCTAAAGAATGCACCTGACACTGCAGAAACTGGGAAAAGTCTCTTCGAGCCTACACCTTCAGGTCAACATTCAAATTGTAGTTCCTTTGCACCTGATACAGGTTCTCAAGAAGGCGAGATACCAGATAACCCTTTCCACTTACAGTCTCCTTCAATGACTGTTGCACAAACTGCTTCCCACCCGACTGAAGAGATGACTGAAGCATATACTACTTTTCCGCAGGACAGTGGACGTGATACACAAAACGTCCCAGGGGACTTCAGAACTGAAATGTTGCAAATAGATAAAAAGGCTTCAGATTTGACCAAGGAAGGTGAAGATAGTGAGTTAGACACACAGTATCTACGAAATATATTTAGGCATTCAAAACGCATATCGTTTAGCCTTTATCCTACTCCCACGAAGGCATGTGCAGTAGCAGATGATGCTTCTGAAACTTTAAAGGTATCACATGCTGATCAGGTAGAAAATAAGCATAGCAAATATTTAAAAACAGAAAACTTGCAGGAAGAGAAAACTGCTGAAAGCTTGAGTAGGGTTTGTGACAAAGAGAATCTTAGGACCTATGAATCTGCTTCTGTTAGTCCTGTGACTTGCTCTGTAGGCAGCACTGAATGCATGCACACAGGGAAATACAAGGAAGGTGTTTCCCAGGTTGCAAATCAGGGGAGTCTGACACCAGTAAGAATGGGTACTGAAGACAAAAACAAATCGCAAAGAGTAGAGCAGGGAAATGAAAAGGCAGTGTCAACTGACACAGGGATAGAGTGTGAGCTGGGACAGAATCCAATCAAAAGTAATAGAAGCCAGAGTGATCAGAGTAATACAGAAGAGCACATTTTCAAAAGAACAGATTTAAACGCAGTTGATGAAATACACTTCAGTTCAGAAAGCAATCAAGCAGAAAAGGCCAAAGTTGTTGGCAGTGGAGGACCAATACCACCTTTTCAGTCCAGATCAATGATTTCCCCTGCAACTTGTGAGCAAAGGCCTGCTGAATTAAGATGTGAAGTTACTGAAATAAAAAGTAGCAAAAGAGAAAGAAAACAAGCAAAGGGGAATGAAGAACAAGCAACCCAAACCGCTAGCATAGGGATGCCTGAGTATTCAGTTGCAAAGGTTATAGAAGAACCTCTTAAAGGGAGTAGTGATTTTACAGGTTTGTCTGAAACCCCTGATGGCTTACTGTGCCCTGACAATGATACTGAAGAGAGCACCAGCTTTTCTGAAACTGATAGGAGAGAGAGATCTGCTGTTTTTGTAAAAAGAAGTGACCATGCCCTGGGAAAAGTAGTACATGATAGAAATGTTAGTTCTAAGCAAAGATCTCAAGGTATTCAAAGGTCTCGAAGAAGAGCGCGGAAACTGCAATCTTCAGATGAAGAATCTAGTGAGGATGAAAATTTACCGTGTTTTCAGACATTAATATTTGGCAAATCAGTAAGCACACCTTTGCAGAGCAATAAACAAGTGACATCTGTGACAGAGTCTTCAGTAAGTCCCATCTCACTGCCTCACAATCTAAGTCACGATGACAGTAATGTGCAGAAAATGCCAGCAGCTTCCCCCAGTAATGGGTGTGCCTCACCAAGCCAGGAGTCAGAATGCTCGGTCAACTTATTTTCTTCCCAGTCCAACATGTCTGAAGAATCAACTGCTGGAGCAGAAGAGCTGAAGAAGCCTTTAATACAAGTTCATACATCCAAACAAGTGAGCGATGTCAATGAGAGTAAAGAAACTTCTCAAAGTTGTAATGGGAGGCTGAAGAGAAGCAAAAGTAACTTCAAAGATGAATTCCAAGATGACCCAAACATGGGAGCAAACCCAGGTACAAACCAAGATTTTTTTTTCCCCTGCAGCTGTGTTTGTAATGTCATTGCACTTTGGTTATTGGGAACTTCATTCTGTATTTATGTGGTGCTTACTCTTTTAAAGGAATATATTAGCCCTAAACAATCAAATAAAAAACACTCAGTGATTTATTTCCTGAAAATTAAGCTCTTCCAGTATTCTTTGTTCAGAGCAAAAATGAATAGACTGGACACTAGAGGCCAGACTGAGTCTGCCTGATGGGAATTCATTTTTGAGTGAAATGCTGACTTTCTTACTGCAATGTTATACTTGCATCTATCAGCAAAATTTCTCTAACCCTGCCTAAACCTTTTCCCCAGATGAAATGTTTGCTGAAATTGGCTGTAGAATTCTGTAGTGCTTATTTTGACTTTATGTCTTTCATAAATATTTATGTCTCTTCGATCACTATTGAAAGACTGAGTTCTATTCACTTTGCCATGTGTGACATGGTATTCTTCAAAATGTTTACTTAAAGTAGATCTGTGGTTCTAACTTTAGCACTTTCAAAACTGGCCACTTTATCATTATAGTTAACAGTTGGCTAAAAGGCCTGTGTGGTAAGAGATTATGGATAATGTTTGTTGGGTTTGTTTTTTGTTCTTTTTTTTCCTTTAACTAAGATTTTCTTCCACCTTCTTCAAGGTGAAGCATCTGGGTATGACAGTGAAACAAGTATTGTGGAAGACTCATGTGAACCATTCTCTCAGGGTGAAATCCTTACTACACAGGTGAGTTTATGCACTAAATTCTAAAAACAGTTTGCATTCTAGAACATAAGTACATGAAAGCTGTAAAGTCAGTGTAGCGAGAAACTGCTTTCATCATAATTCTTTGTGTCACTAGATTATTTCTAAAAGCATAATTAATGAAGAATTGTAGAACTGCTTCTATGTCATTTTGTTCAACTTTGCCTTCCATGATGACATGACATTCTGATGGGCATAACTTCTGTGATATTAATTACAGTGCTTACCTGGGGGAGATCTTAGTTAATGAATCTCCACACTTGACCAATGCTGGAAACCACAGCTTCGTAAAGATTAAATCAGATCATACCATATTAGAATATTATAGATATAAAGACCCAACAGGCAGTGTGTCTAGCACAGTATGTTTTCTCTACTGTTAATTTCCTCATTAATGTTTAATGGCCTGACTTTATGGACTGGGGGAGGAGGGGGATGTTTCAGTTGGGATTTTTCCATTTATTTTGGTGGTTGGTTGGTTTTTGTTTGTTTGTCATTTTTGTGCGTATATTTTGGTTTTAGGGTTTTGTTTTGTTTGGTGAGTTTTTCGTTGGGTTTTTATTTTTTGATGTCTAACTTCAAGGTAGGCCTTATGCCAAATCTGTCTCTTCAGCATTGACAGACCTGTGGGTTTCAACGTATGTCAAAGAAGATTGAATTTCATTTTTGTCCTTTATGGGTGATTCTTCTGTTTACTGAATCAGTGCAAAATGTGGCAGAACATTACTCCCTGATGTAGCTTCATTGATAGGGATTCTAGGATATGCCTGGGTTGAATGGAGTACTGGCAGTATGGATTGGTGGGGAGTGTTTTGGTTTGCTGTGTGGTGGGGTTTTCTGTCTGGGGGTGGAGGGAGTGGGGTGTTACTGACTCAGTAACAAGGAAGCTCTACATGGTGCAAACGCTAGAGCTACAAATGTGATATTCAGTGCTGTGAAAACTGCCTTGCACTGTATGGTGAAGGTTTTAGGTTTGTAAAAGGATCTTCTGAAGCCCTGAGCTGCTCTTATGAGGAGGTATGGCATGTTTCTGATAGTGGATATTGCAATTTAGAGAGAAAGTAAGGAAGAGTGGATTAAATATTTTAGTACTTTTAAACAGTCTTTGGGGCTTTCAGTAATGGTGGAAAGTGTGGAGGGTCAGTACTCAATGTTCACTATTAAATTTTAGATTAAGTGGCTAATGCAGTTGGGACAAAATGACTTAAAGAGGTCTGTGCAGTTTTGGTTTTTTCTGAGGGATTAAACACTGGTGAGTTATCTAAATGAAGTAATTTCAACAGCAAAATAACTGTGTGGTTGTTTGGGGTTTTTTTGCTTTTCATGTAGTGCGTAGGCATTATTTGTTGCAGTAAAAGCACCACAGTTGCTTTATGAACAAATTCAAAATAATTTTGCTATTTCTAATTTTCAAGCATTTGTTAAAGAAATTACTGTTTAAAACTGAGTTTACTAATGTTGGCACAATTGTGTATTCTTTGCAGCAAAAGAATGCTATGCAAAATAATCTAAAAAAACTTCAGCAAGAAATGGCTGTGCTTGAAGCAGTGCTAAAGCATCACGGAAGCCAAGACTTTGAATTTTTACCTGCCCATAGGGAGCTGCCACATTCCAGTAGCAAAGGAACTCTTGGAATGGAACAAACAAGAAAAGAAAAAGGTAAATAGCAATGAAAACCTTTCCTAGCTTTCTTGCAAACAGTTATATGACTGTTACTAGTTCTTTTTCACTCTACCACAAATTATAGTGTTAATTTAAGATTGATACATTAGCAGAATTTTACCTAAATTCAGCTGTTCAGTGAGACTTACATGTGTTATTTATAACTTAGGTACTATGCTTAGGTTTTCTAGATGCCTCTAAAAAACTCCTGTTACAGATCCGTGTGAGATTACATGGTCTAATTGTATGAACGGTGCGAGTAGGTCTTGTGTCTTGGCAGTACTAATCCATGTTGCTGTTCTGTTAGTTCTAGTACTCTTGTTTTCTTTGACTGGAGTGGGTAAGGGAAGGGGAGAGTGACTGAACACCCAAAAGGACTTGGCCTCTATTGCTGTGGTGGAAATTGTCCCTTAGCAAACCAAGGAACAAGACAGAAATTGGATTAGGTATGTCCTGGCTGTCAAAAGTAGTAGGTACAGTTCAGGCTGCTGATAGGCAAAGAAGAGAATACCTACAGCAGCACGTGAATCCCTTGAACAGGACAGGAAGCCAGGGTTCCTTGCTGGAGGGTGCATAAGGCAGTAAGTGGTATAAAATGCTTTAGTATTTGCCAGAGGCTTGTTGTATATCGAGAATAAAGTGAGTTGCTGCCAGCTATATAAGTAATAGCAAGAGGGCTTTATTTAAGGTTTTTCTTTGTGAAGGCAAGACAGGTACTGAGATTTCTCTTCTGACAACCTATCTGCAACAGGAGCATTCTCTGAACAAAGCCTATAGTAAGTGCAGGTGTTCATTGTTGAACTTCTCTGTTCTAGAAAGGTGCCCAGTGCTGATTTAAAGATTCCCAAAGATGTTGCACTTACTGAACACTTAGATAAATTGTACCAGTGCTTTATTAATCCTAATTGCTGCTAAAAAACTATTTCTAGTTCTGTGGTCATATTTAAGTCTGTCATCTTTATTTTCTGAGGGCAGCTTGAATAACTTAACATACTGGAGTTCAAAGTTATTTAGTGTCTTATCATGCCTTTACTGTATAGGGTTTTCACTGTGGACTCTTTTCTATCTAAATTCAAAGGCTTTTATCACTGCTGTGTGATAAAATTGGGGGGATTCATAAACAAATTGCACTAAATAGTGTAAATTTGCTGTCTGCCTACTTTACATCCTGCTTTCTCTACCTAATAGCTGACATCTTAGTTCTGTAGATTATTTAATATGTGAAATAGAATGTTGCTGTTAGCCGTGCTTCACATGGCTTAGTATTTTGTGTAGATTTCTGGTTTGGGACACTCGCCTTTCTAAGGTTTCTCTGGATTGAGATTTTTAGGGAATGCTTGACTTCTAATCTGAAGAATCAATTAAGAACATTTCATTTTGCCTAAGAATTATATTTCTTTTTTAAAGGGGTGGAGTCAAGCTCAAAAGGAAATTTTGAAAGCCATAAATGCAGCACATCAAAGGCATTTTCAGCCAATTATTTCCATGGTATGCCAAGTGATTCTCCCAACAGCAAAATCAAAGAGTCGGAAAAAGAGAGGTAAACGGTTTTGTTCTGGTTTGGTTTGGGGTTTTTTTCATTTTTTTTTTCTTACCTTGTATTTAAGAAAGAAAAGAAAAAAATCTTGAAATAAATAGCTCTGAGCTTTTAAGCAATTACAGTAGCTTAGCTGTTGTTACATGGTTCTGATACTTAGAAGAGTAAAAAGAGGTATTAAAACCAATTTCCCTCTCTCAAGGTCTCCAGGATTGTTGCTTCCATCTTCTAAATCCTGTTTGTTAAAGAGAGCAGATGTGGAGAAAGGCATTCAGTGTGACGGTGTTCTGAAGAACAAAGCTCCTTCTGAAAAGACAAAATACATGCAGGAAGTAGCACGAGAATATAGTCCGTGGCAGCTTGAAGCAGGTAACATTTGAGAGGAATCCAACACATTTTGATTTCTGCCTTTTTTTTCCTGCTTTTTTTCTTGTTTTAACATACCAGCAAGATAGTTTTTTCTTGTAAATCAAGGACTTTAATTTATATATTCCCGGGCAATTTAAACAGATAGCATTTCTTGTCTGGTTGGTTTTGTTTTGTAGCCCAGCTGTATAGCTTCCCATCAGGATGGGGATGGACGATGTTTTGACAGTGATGGGAGTTATTATCTGTCTCACGTAGAAATGGCTACTTCTTGACAGAGACGCTATTAAAAGTTTCACGTATGTTCTAGTGTCTCAGCTTTAGATCAGGAAAAAGTAATGACAGAGGTGAAAGTGAAGCAATAATTAATGAGAGGAAGTGACTGCAGCATTTAAACTTAAAAGGTGGAGCAACAGCCTTCCACCATGACTACAAGAAGGCTAAAATTGTTTCAAAGGGTAATTTCTCTTTCCCTTCAGAAAATACAGATGAACAGAAATCTGGGACCAGACTAAACAGCACATCTGTCTTATCAAGTCTCTCTGGCAATGTGACAAGGAGTCAAGATAACTCTTTCTCCTCTGTAAGGCTGCTTAACCCTCAATCTGCAGAAGCAACAAGTAGTTCTGTTGTAGCTCAGAGTGTGAATCAAAGTTGTGGTCAGGAACGTAAATCAAAGAGAAGTCTGTGTTTTCCTGTGCCTGTTCTGCACAATGCAGCTGGGAAGGAAAATGCTGCCAGTCTAGTTGTGACTAACAGGAAAGAAATGTCCATTGTGGCATCAGGTCTCAATCAAAGTGAACATGTAAGTATATTTCAGAAGTTTTAGAGATCACTTGTTACTCATTTCACTATAGTCCTCAACATGGAGAGATCTAAGTATAATGGAAACTAATCTTACAGGAACTGCAACTAAAGTCAAACTTTCACTCCTACAAATATGAAGATTGCTCTCTGTAAATGGCACTGTTAAGCTTAGTGAAGTTTGAACTTTCAAAATGACTGCCTGCTGTCTAAGGGAAAACACATTATTCTAAATTAAGAGGACTTTATTTCCAGAAAGCCTTGGGGGAAGAAGAGGGGTGTTTGGTTGGTCAGTTCCCTTAGTGTTCTCAGATGATGCTTATTCACCCAAATTCTGATCTGTAGTGAGGATTTCTGTAACTAATAAATTCTGAATTGCTAATAAACCTGTTTCTACAATCCATTTTTTAGCAGGGTGTGCTTTCTGGTTTATAAACTACTGACTGAGAGCTCTTCTTTACTTTAGCCTGCTGAATGGTGCCAAAATTACTGACTTGTAAGGAAATGTACATTCTATGTGCCAACACAAATAAGATCGTTTCTTTAAAGTAATGGTTTTATCTATGCTACACTCCTGTAAATGGGAATTGTTGAGGGTTTTTAATCTGTTTTGCTAGCTATTAACTTTCTTAACTACTTTGCAGTTGGTGGTCCAGAAGTTTGCGAGAAAAACTCAGAGCACTTTATCTAATCACATTACTGATGGAACAACTCATGTCATAATGAAAACAGGTTTGTGGGAGCTATGTGAACCAGTCCTGTATTTACACACCATATAGAATTTTAACTCTAGGCTAGCCAACAAGCAGACAATTTAGAAATATATCTGAAGTTTGAGAAGTTGCTGACTGTTTTCTTCTCAATCATTTTTTTTTTTGTTTAAACTTGGGAATCTTTCTTCTAATTACAGAATCAGAGTTGAGGGTATGTTTTGTTTCCCTGTGTGATTTGAAGTTAATGTTACTTATTTTTTTCTCCAGCTGTTTAGTAACAATGTTCAGTTGTTTATAGCACATTACCATGAAGTAGTTCAGAACTAAACAAAAAGGAAAGCAAGATAGTTCCTAAAGAAATGGGATACAGACATTCTGGAAATAAGATGCTATTTTGGTTTCCTAATTTCTTGAAGGGATTATAAATGCTGTTTCATTCTAAATTTTTGAAAGAAACTTGTCTTTAATAGAAAACTGGAAGTGGGACTTGACTCTATGTATAACTGATGGTAGCCGATAGCAAAGGTGTGCTTCCGTAGGAACAAAGCAGCACAACCGTTTCATCATAACTATTCTTTGTGTCCTTAATCATGGTACTTAAATGAGGTTTTACACTTTGGTAGAGCTCAAGAATTCCATTGTTAAAAGCTTCAACGAACTTTATAGAAACCTCAGAGCAGTACTACAGTTTCAAATTTGACAAGTGTATTGTATTCTGAAACAGCATTATATTGACTTCAGAAAAGTGTAGGTTCATCAGTAAAGTTAAGTTACTATATTGCTGTGTCTAAGCTCTCTACTGAGCCTGCCACCTAGCTTTTAACCAGCATTTTCTTAAAGCAAGATATTTTGAGCCAAATCTGGGTGTGGGTATGCTATATACTGTGCTGGTATTTTCCTTCATAGAAGCGCTTCTAGCAGGCTCGTACTGGGATACAACATTATCACATAAGCCTTTCTTGCTCTTGGAAGCCAACATAGAAAAGGAGGCAGAAGATCCTGGTACTTCAAATCTATGGACTCAGTTTTTGCCTTTTTCTTCAGGAATTGTATCATAGACACCGTGACCATATGTTTTTTTGAGAGGTAGATTGTTCTGTCTTCATACAAATAGGACAAACAGCCTTCTGAAGCCATGTCTGTTCTGGTAGCATAGAAGATGACCCTAAATGGCTAGTCATCTAAAAGTTTGTGCCAACGTTGGGCACAAAATCCTACTGTTGGTGTCCTGCCTCAGCTAGGAGGATGTCCTCTTTCTTGTCTCTTATCTTTACTGAACAACTTAAAGGGTTTGGAAGTTGTACACATCATTAGTTTCTGCTCATTTCCTTCAGTTCAGTAGAATCAGGACACTAGAATTTCAGAACCTTTTTGTAGGTGGTCTTGATGTTTTGCTGCTGCACTTAGCAAAAACCTTTTGCTTTTAGGTACAAATAACCTGAGCTGTGTGGGTTTTTTTTTCTTTTTTTCACCAAAGGCAAAGCTGAAAGAGATCTTACTGTTGTTTGCTCTGCAGATAAGGAACTGGTGTGTGAACGGACACTGAAGTACTTTCTAGGCATTGCGGGAGGAAAATGGGTAGTTAGTTACCAGTGTAAGTACAACTTGTTTTGGAGCTAAGTGGTCTCTGCCTTCCTACTACAAATGTACTCTTCACCTGTTCCTCTGGAAAAAAAAAATCTCTTCATGTCTTGGCATCTAATGTTTTGCAGAGTTTCTTTTAAATACTTCAAAATAAATAAATAACAAACAGCAGCATCAAGATTCATTCCCTGCTGAATACTTTTCCTGCTTTCAAATAACTGCACTGGATTGCTCCCCATCCTGACAAAAGCCTTTCCTCTCTCTTAGTTTAAATCTTTGAGATGCATGGCATCAGTTAGTGCAAAATTTATGTTATTAAACAAAGGTAAAAAAGATTCTTTAAGTTCTTTCAGACACCATACCATATTCAGTTTCCCTTGGTATAAATACCTTCAATTTAATGTAGTGATGGAGTCAGACTATTGGCAGTGGAAGAACAATTTTGCCGGGTAAAGTGACTTATCATGATCTTTTTATTTAGGGGTAATTCAGTCGTTTAAAGAAGGAAGGATACTGGATGAGGTAGGTCTTTTATCTTAAGACTGAAATATCAAGTGTGTAAGCAATGCTGTTATATTGATAGACCTGCTAGTAACCTCAGATATTGTGTAAGCATTTAATATATGGAAATATGCCCTGAAACCTGGGATTCTAGTTTTACCAAGTGCTAGGACCAACACCCACACTTAGGCTATACGTATTCGGTGTTACTAAAGACCATATTATTTTTCAGAAAGGGTTATAGGCATATTTTTTATAAGTGTTACTACTAATATTGATGGATTACAGCATAGAGGAAAACATCTCTTGTTTACTTAAGGAAATAATGTTGGAACATAACTACAAACATCGGTTTTGTTTTAAACTTTAGCCATCTACTGAAAACTAATTCCAGTATTTACTGCTTTACCTAGTAAAAGAGGCTTATTTGATATGACCTTGATTTAGGTGGATTTTTATATTCCTGGGCGGTACTTGGATTTTCATTCTCTAGTACAGATCTTTCAAGAATGTTGTATTAGTGACACAGTATGGATTTCATATATCTAATGAGCAGAAATGGCCACTTAGGTATGAAATCCATGTGCCCTTTTGTCAAGCCAAGGGTGAAGAAGAAAAATCTTACCCCCAAAAAGGCCCTAGGAAAGATTATTAAAGGCCTTCTTGTGTTTCTTATTGCTTGTTTATGTTATGTTCCAGGAGAACTTTGAAGTTAGAGGAGATGTAATCAATGGGAGAAACCACCAAGGTCCGAAGAGGGCTAGAGAGTCTCTGACTGAAAAGGTAGGAACACATCAGGGATGGAAATCCTGTCCTGCTGCGACTGTTTCAGATATATGGCTATGCTAGCTGGATGTCTGAAACTTCTTCCAATTTCTCCGCTGTTCTGTAAATACAGAGTTGTACTAATTAAGCATTTGTTTTGTAATTTAAAGATACTGTATGTACTCTGTTAACATGATCCTTGCTTTTCAGATCTTTAAAGACTTCGAGATCTGTTGCTATGGACCTTTCACTGATATGACTACAGGTGTGTCACTCTAGGTTAATAAAATGAACTCAGCATAAAAAATATTTGGAGGGTGACTGTGTGCATTCACCACAGTTTTACATTTTACCTCCTCTTGGATAATCTTGTAGCTCACTTACTCTGAATCTTTCAAAATACTTACGTGAGGTATAGTAGAGTGAAGAACTTTATCCAGTTCTGTCTCCAGATAGAACACAAACAGTTGTCTCTAATATTTGGATGTCTCAAAGAACTGCTCTGGCAATTTTTCTGTATTTCAAAACAGGCATTTTATCTAGTTTATCTCTGGTTCTCTAGCAATGAAGGAAAAGCATTAATATGTTGCTGTATGATAATTGCTTCACATGCTGTTCAACACTTGTATTTGAGCATTTTTTTGTTCTTAGTACACAGTTCCCAAGTATCCTTTTTCTAGCAGTGTAATCTCTCTGGCAGTGGATGTTAAAAGGGAAGCACACAACAAAGCCAGAAGTTTATAGACAAAAGGCTGGGCGGGATAGCTTCTTTTTACTAGTTTAAAATTGAATAAAGTATAGTAGATGTTTTTAATATTTAAGATAGAATTTCTACTTAGAATATTTGTACCTCTCTTTCCATTTATGCAGCAGATACTTTCTTATTTGTCCAATATAACTTTATTTTTTACTGGATGAAATATCTGCATGTCTCTTGACATTTAGAATAATTACTACAGAGGATACAGTGCTTTCACCTGCTGCAGTGATCATCAATTATGACACTTATACTGGAGAGACTTATTTATCTTCTTCACTATCAATTTAACAAATTGGTGGAAATTAAATACTTTGGCTACTTTTGTTAATGAGTGATAATCACAGTTCTAACTTCTGGTTTTTAATTTTAATTTCATGTTCTACATCCTTATGATAAGAGAAAATAAATTGTTAGTGACTTTCTCTAAGTTGGGCATGTGGTGGTTTGCCTTTTCAGGCTTCTTTTTGTTTTGTTTAGTCCAAACTGAAGGGTAAGGGAAGAGCTTGAGTTGATGTTCCTCAGCAGGCCAGAAAACAAAAGGACTTATTCTCTACTAAGGCTTACGTCTCTTTCAAATAATGGTAGTTTATATCTTGGAACAAACGTGAGGACTTAAAGAATAGTATCAGTTTCAATGCAATATAAAACATTGAGTAATAAGATGATTGTCTGATTTCTTCAGAACATCTAGAGTGGATGGTGGAGCTCTGTGGTGCCTCTGTTGTGAAGGAAATTCATCTGTTGCCACACACAGCAGTAAGTTAATGAATGTTACACTTAATATGGTCTATAGTTATGTAACACACAACACGTTGAAAGATGATATGGCCTTCCTGGGCTTGTCAAAGACTGGTACGTACAGGTATGTTAGAGAGAACTATCTGCACAGTAACGATGCCAAACTGCACGGCAACAGTTCTTGTGTTCTAGGCTCTGGCCGCTCTGTATTAGAAGACAGGCTAACCTGTAGTGGAAAACGGATCAGAGTGCTCTGTGTAGGCCAGATAGCTCATCTCTCTTGAAATCAGTATGAGCCTCATGTTCCAGCACAGAAACCCTTTAGTGCCTTACCTTAGTCACAGCATTCCTGGAGAGAAATCACAGAAAAATCCTTGGAACTTGTCTTTCTCCCTCTACGACTACTTCTTAAACTCCTCCCTGAAGTGATGCACTGAAATAGCCCAGTTACTGCTCTCTGCAGAGAGGTGTGAGAGTGACTTAATGACAGATACAAGTAGCATTATTATTTTCTTGTCTTGAAATCCTAGAATTCTACTGCTGTTGTGGTTGTGCAGCCAGATGCTTGGATGGAAAACATGGATTATAGAGGTAAAATGGCACACTGTCATGGACTGTTCTATGATACACATTGAGGGTCTTTATCACCTCAGTCCTTTTTATTTGTTAAATATCAGAGAGGTTTGTAGACAAATCAAAACCAAATCCTACTGCATCCGGAGATGGAGGTATGTCTTGGAAGAAAATCTAGAAGGACAAAGGTATATTATCTCATAAGAATCAGTGTCTTAAAAGGTAGTCTGGTAGGCAAATCCTACTCTTGGCTCTGTCGTCCGGCATGTCATCAGCTTTAGAGAAATTTTCTGTTTGGAGATAGTTTCTAAAAGGTGGGGAAGTGTGTCCTGGGAGGATCCTAGGGGAAAGCTTCCTATGGGATGAGAATTCCCTTGGTCTGGGAAGAATAGCTAGAAAGCATTAACTAATACAGCTTTTCCTTATTTGTTTGGTTGGTTTTTTTCTTATTTAAATCAAAATGCTCTAGAGAAACCATGAGACTTTGAAAGTGCAAGTGGGAGTTATGGGATGAACAGGAGCTAGTTAGGCTACAGTGGAGGTCAGCAAAAAAATGGAGCAGGTAGATGATGTAAACAACAGTTGTTTCCATGGCACTGGGAAAATGAGAAAATAAAGAAAAAGAACCTGAAATGGTGAAGAACAGTCTGGGAGCATTTCAGTCTCTTAACGAGGCTCATTGTGCCTGAGCAGACAGGAACTGAGGCACTGTCACGAAGGTTCTAAATTAAAAGATAACAAGGACTGCACTTCTGGCTTTTAGTGTTTATTCTGTGGTGTTCAAAGCTTCCTGCCTGACCATTTGCCAAGCAGCTATTCTTTTTGGAGCACCAATATTACCTGCATTGTTAAAAAGCGTAATAGTGGCACATCTCTGTTTTTTAGACTCTCGTTTTTTATCAATGCCTTTAAAATGCCAAAGATAAAGCAAATAGCTTAATCTGAAAGACATCAGTAAAATCACCGTAATCTTGCTTTGACTCATTGATAACAGTTTTATCATTTGTGTCTTTGTCTTACAGCAATCCAGCAAAAGAACAACGTTGCCATGGTGACTCGGGAGTGGGTATTGGACAGTGTTGCTTGCTACGAGCGCCAGGACTTCGATGCCTACCTTGTGTCCTAAGAGTGATCTGCAGCTCTTTTTCCGTTGCTCAGAAATTCTCTTTAGTGCTGATAGTCTGCTAATTCTTTTAAGAACTGAGAATTTTTGAGTCATTTATGCAGAGATTATGTGCATGTAGTGTTCTTGTTCAGAGTAAAATAACTACATTTTTATTAACAATAGTTACTTAAACGTTACAATACAAAGATGGAATTACCCACTGCTCTTTAAAGAGCAAGATTACTAATTTCAAAGTGGTCCTTTAAGTTAACGTAAAACAAATTTTTAAAGTTAGAAAATGTCTCTGAAGAGGCCGTGTTTTACATGGTGATGTATTATTTACCACTGCAGCCAGTTCCTGTTTATATACTTGAGGATATTTTCCAGAGTCATTTAAAAGACTAATATTGGGCTCAGGGCTTGAATTAAAATGTACTTGTACTTCTGAGTAACCTCCCTATTTTCATTTTGCATAAATACACACCCTGAATAAGGGTGTATACCAACACAATGGATATTATTTTGTGACTACTAATGCAACAGCCTGGTTAATCCATGGATTATAGTTGTGTTGAAAAAGTCCTCCTGTTGTTTGTATATAAAGTGCTGATTTTTGCTAAGTTATTCTAACGAGGAAAATTATCCCCAAGTACAGTACCTGAAAAGCTAACACTCGATTCTTAACATAAACCAATCCATAAAACCACGAGCCTGTACTAGTGTTGTCAGTCTTATTTCTGAGGTGTTTGTGGCACCTGTGAAGAGATAATAAACAGATGCACTTTTGTATCCCAGTGATCTATAACAAGCCCTGTAAGTATCTGCTTCTAATAGTCCCTGCCTGCAAAATGAGACTGCAAAGAAAATAAGTTGCTTTTTGTGGAAGAAAATGTTGCTTGTTTCTGTTGCCAAGCAATTCAACTTCATAAATAATTTTGTACTTTCAGAGCAGAAAGAGAACCTGTTTCATAAAGTTGTTTAAAAAAAAAAAATCATAGCTAAGTTCAGAGAATTGTTCAGTGCTCATGTGCTGCTTGGAAAGTTCTGGAAAGTACATTTATCTATACTGGAAGGCTCAAAGGAAATAAAGTTATTTTGGCAAGTATTTTACTTAATTGTTTAGTTCTTATGTGAATCAGTCAGTCTCTGCATTGAGGCATATGTGGAAAGATACCTGAAGTCCAGCCTCCCGGAGCGGGGGAAGGAAGTGGAGACTTACTGAAGGAGGTAAAAAATGTAAATTAGAGTTTCAGAACTGGAGTCAGAATTGTAATTTCCATCAACCTGAAAAGCAAATGTGTTATCAAGTGTCTTGCAGTTGCCAAGCAGAGGCAAACGTGGTCCAGCTAGGCCTTGGTATTGGTTGTGTGCATGCTGGAAGTGTTTGCTCCGCTGACATACATTACTGTTACTTCTGTGTGACAATATTTCATAACTATCAAGGCTGTTCAGCACAGCCTCACCTTCAGACTGATGCTCCTCTTATCTCTAGAGCCCACATTGGTTGTTGGGTTTGTTGTGGTGGGTTTTTTTTTTATGCAATCTACATTTCAAAAGATTAGCTGAGGGGAACAACTGAATGCTGTCTGTTAGACTCGAGTAAAAGGCCAAGGAAGACAGTTTTGCATCTGCTGTTGTGAAATTGCCCCTCAGATCTTGACACAAAGCTTGTCCTTCCTAGCAGGTAAGGTCCTAGCTCCAATTATATAAATGTCTGTAGAAGTGATACCTGTGACATTGCCCTTCTTCCTTGGAGGTGACTAGACTAGATCTGCAGAAACTTGGTTTCTAATAAATATCATCTATGAACTTTGGGAGTAATCTGCATCTCATTTAAGATCTGAATGAAGTGAAATGGTTTAACTAGATAGCTATATACTTCTGAGAAGTAGGCGGTTTAAGGGGAGCTGTTGTGGCTTCCATGGAATCCACACTGACTTCTAGTCTGACTTCCAGCTTCAGTAATTAAAACTGCTCTGTTTTTGTAACTTAACAGCAGCTTTTATCAATGCAGCTGCATCAGGGTCAACTTCCAAGAATCCTGAGCTCTGCTGTTCAGTGTACATACCCCAGCTGCAAGAGGAATCTGTTGGACACACAACTTTGACCCAGCCTTTCTGGTTGGTACCTTCTTGGCATCATGTTCAGGCCGTGATTTCTCTGAATCAGTAGGAGCTTGTGCATCAGAGAAACGCCTTACTGTACAGAAGTGTTCAAGACTGCATGACACGGGGAGGCAATTGAATTATTTTCTTCCCCTTTTATCTAGGCTATTGAATGCTAATTTTCTAATGCAAAGGAGAAGAATTCACTCCTTTGGGGGAACGAAGTGTACACTGTGCTGATGAGAGCTACCCTGGCACTAGGGCAGTAACGGGTGGGCTTTGTCTCACAGCCACTGCACCAGCATTGTTGCAGCCCATCCCTTTTTCCTCCTAAGCTGTTGTTCAGGATTCTTGGCATCTGATGCCTGGCTATCCCATGCACAGTTTCTATTGTTCTTTACATAGCTGAAGGCTCGGGGAGGTAGAGTAGGAATCAACTGTATTATCAGGCAGGCCTATCACAAACTTAGCCTGGATCTTGTCTGCTATAGCTTCCGAGATCAGGCACGGCCCAAAGCTTCAGGCCCTGCAGAGGTGTGCTGGGGCTCTGTTCCTGCCTGCTTACCAGCACAAATGAGTTGAAGTACTGCTGTGAGGCTGCCTTATCTGTTAACAAGCCATGGGGGAGTAGAAGCTGTCCAGGGCTTTCTAATGTATGTGAATGGGTTCCTGGTTAAAATTCATGTATGTTAATTAGGTATAGCTTTGTCTTGCATCCATATCAGCCATGCTGATGTGGAGGCCAGCAGAGAGTAAGCAGCCTGTTACCAATTCAAACTGTCCTTCACATTTTGCTACTAGGCAGTATGGAGTTACACGCTGATAGAGCCCACTCAGGATACATTAATGTTTTTGGAATAAATGTGTAATTGCTGTTTGCTTCATAGCTATTGTGGAGGCTGCAGACTGATGCAACAGAGAGAGGTTTGTGGAATATAGAGAGCAATTAAGCTTCAAAGTAAAAAAAATTACTCAATAGTTTTGCAGCAACATTATTGTTTATTAGACTGGCATTCCTGTGCATGCCTTAAATTTGAAATAGTGTTCCTTTTGAATTCTCCAAAGTTTTATGTATTTTGGTACCTGACCTACTAATACTGCTGATGAATAGCAATGACTACATGCACAGCTTTTTGCTGAAGTAGTTTACTTTTTAAAATCCTTCTGCATTTGGGTCCATAGAGTTATTTCCTTGCAGATCTGAAGCCGTTTATAAGAGAGCAGCTTATTCATGGGTGCAATTAGAACACTTGTCTGACTCATTACTAGAGTAAATGGTAAATCAAAGAAATATTCAGTATGTTCCTATAATTATTCTTGGTGATTTGCTGGATTGTTTTCCTCTTGGGTCTGGTGTCTGTTTTATTTTGCTGATATTATGAATAATAACCTTGTGCATAACCTATAATAATCCCTCTTGGTAGATAATGTCCATGAATTCACCTGGTTCACAGGACAGATTCCAAGCATTTGCATGTGAACTAATCCCTTCATCCTGTCCTGGGTAGGAATAGCAGAATGTCTCTTGCTTTGCCTTTTGCCCAGAGCATGGAGACAGTCCATCTTCAGTTACAGCTAACTGCTGGGTAGCAGCAAGATGAGGGCTGAAGGTGTAGTTTTATTCCTTGCAGTCTATGAAAGGGCCAGGATCTGAGACAGGCAGTTTTAGCCTTGAACCAGTGTATTACCAGGAGATTAGAGTAGAGGAAGGTGGTAGTACAGCTGCTCTCAAGTCATACACACATTAGACTCTGAACTCATTCTTATCTATGCAGGATCATCTCTGTTTGAAAGGGTGTGCTATATACTGTGCACCTACCAGCAGCTTATAAAGCCTTAGCTTAGACTTGAAAAGCATCAACTCTTGTTTGCTTGTGTCTCTGATGTAAAGAGCACTTTGCAAAGCAGTTCGTGTTCTGCTGTGGAGCAGAGACAGTCACAGCTCATCAGGTTCTGAGCCTTTGATGTTGAGAATGCTGGAATTATAGTATTTGGCAGGCAACAGGTGCTTATCTTCACAGGCACATGAGGGAGGGCAGATTTTGCAGGCTGCAACTTACTCATGTGTTGAGTGCTGCTGCTGCAAAATCTAATTTTAAAAAAAGTTTTCAGGAGGTGATTTACTATAAAGTTCAGATTTTTAGCAGAACACAACGTCTTTTTCCCCTAAAGCAGTATAAAAAGCAATTGTACCTTCACATACCTGGTCAAATCAGCAGCCAGGCTCTCCCTTCTGCATTGTTTGCTGCCATGCTTGCTAAATAACTATAGCGCATAGTCCTTAGAGAGGTAGGAGATCTGAATGCGACTCAAGATGGGCATCTGGCTTGACATAGACTTTTGATGTTAAGGTAACATGGTGCCTACCTGCAAAGGAACAATTCCAGTACCAAAGTTGCTGTTGGAAGTCAAAAGATTGCAGGAGAAACTTGCTGGGATTTAAATTTATTTTTTTTAATGAGCTGCAAGTCTGGTTATTGCAGGCTTTGAAATGAACTATAGTTCTACAAAGATTTGACAAGTTCTTTCTTTGAAAAGCAACCTTTGGTCTGACTTTTCTCCCTCCCTGGTCAGGACGCAGTTCCTGGGTGAAAAGCACAAAAGAAACGCTGTGCTCGGTTGAACCAAGCTGTACAGTGAAACAGTTCTTTCCTTTCAGTTCCCTGTGGGGATGGCACCGCACAATGCCTGAGCTTGCGTCCCTATATCTGCTGAACAGTGCTATTGTTCATCAAAAAAGCTGTTCAGGTGCACAGCTAATTCTTCTGACTCTGGAGTACCAGCTGTCCTGGCTCCTTGTGCCTACTATGCAAGAGCTTGTGTTCCCATCAGACAAGATGGGCATGTAGCCAGTACACTCATGCTCATCGGAGTCCTTTCTGTCCGGCCACAATCCAGGCAGCAGATTCCTGGATGCTATGGCTTTACTAGCCAATGACGTCTAAGACTGTCTGTTTGGGCATCTCCCAGGCAACCTCTAAATTCTATTCCCTGTAAACCAAAATGTCCAGAAATACTAATGCTGCATCATTGCCAAAGAGTTGCCATGCATGCATCTTGCAGGCACATACAGCACCATCACCTGTGCTCACGTGTATGTGCTGGGTGTTTCCAAGTTAACTGAAGACGACACATTTGCGAACAGAGGCTTGCAGCATCAGTGCCCTGTCCTAAAGATGGGGAGAATTGCCCTGGCTGGATTTGGGTGGAGACTGCGCCTGGTTTATCAGTGGGCTCTATTCTAGCAGCATGCCAAAGATTTGAAGGGCTGGTTCTGAACTTACAGCGAATGGAGTGTTTCAGTAAGGACTCTACTGTAGTGTGTCTGTGTTAGGCTACAAGGTTGGACACGTCACAATGTGTCAGAAAACCTTCACGAGTTGAATGGTGAGCCAAAGATAAAGCCACCAGCATGTGGCTGAATCCTGCTGAAATGCAGTTTGTGAGCTACATAAAAGCACCATGTCAGATCAAACTGATGTTAGTGCACAACACTGGGCTGTCCACTTGCTGCTTGGAACCAGCTCCTCTGCGTGGTGCAGGGCTGCCAACAAGCAGGACCTGGCTTTGCTCTTCCAGCTGCGCCAGGTTATGGGAGCCCATTTGGTGGAGAGGTGCAGAACAGGAGGAAACCCTGAAGTTAAGACTGAGCCCTCTGAAGCTGGCAGAGCTGCTGCTGAGATACTTTTCAAGCATTTACCAGGCAAGATTTGACAAAGGGCAGACTGCTTCAATGTGAACTCAGTGAATCAAGACAGCTATTTATGCTACTCCTGCAGGGATGCAGGTCAACCATTTCCCACGAGCTCTTGATTCCTTTGTTCATTTTCTCCTATTCATAAGAACCTCTCCAGAAACTTTCTTAGGAGGTGTGTGGAGGGTTTCCCCTCTGCTTGCACTTACTCCTTCCTGGCTTGGAGACTCAGTGCTGAGTCTCTACAAAGGATGTGACTTTCAACAGTTTAGTGTATATATAGAGAGTTCTGCACCTGTGCCTTGAGAACTGCTAAGCACATAAATATTTTAATTTTTAAACTTTTTTTTTTGTATGGTCAGTGAATTGCAGAGAGGCTTGTGTGGTGTGTCCTGCAGTTAATACTCCTCTTGAGAGTTGCAGAGGAGGGGGAAAGAAGACTGAATTGTCTCTACCTTTAGCCAAGCAAGCAGACATGCATCTGTGCAAATGTGTGCAGGCAATGCTAATCAGAGAACTGCTGGCAGAGCCCTGCCCAGCAAACTTTTTTTTTATGGTAGCTGCTCATTATTTTGCTAATCACACGCAGTTTTCTAAAAACCACTGACCCCTTCTTAATCTTCATTTGACTCTGGCAACCGGACTACAGGAGTTGCAGTTTCCCCTGCCCCAGTCCAATTGCAAGTACAATGCTTTCTGCTATTTTAAATGAAAACCAAGCAGCTGAGAAATGGCTCAGTGTGGGAAAAGCATAAATGGGTAAACAAGTAAAGACACGGACTTACAGAGACTACGCTAGCCTGCTGCTGATAGTCATAACACGACCAGGCAAGACCGTAACTCCCAGGCAGCGGGAGCTACTCTTCAGTCTCAGTTACAATTTCAAAGCAACACGCCTGATGTTCCACTACCTACATACTAACAAATTGACTCAAAAAGGTAGAGGGAATTTCATCTGTCTTGCACATCATTATCTTTCCTATCTCACTGCCTTTGTGTTTCTCCTTCCCACCTTTCTGTGGAAATAAATCAAGGGCCAAGAATATATTCATGCAGCCTAGGCAATAGCAAGAGATGTGGGGAGGAGTTTCTGTTTATGGAGCTGCCCCAGGCCAGGGCCTGGCCTGCTGTTACCTGCCACAATAAGCATATTTAATTACTTGCATTAATATTCAGGCCATGAAGCCATCAGCATTTGCATTCATGTATATGAATGGAACAAGCTTTCCAGGGAACTGCTGCTGACAGCACTCAAGGCCCTTCCTCAGAGAAGCATTTGCCATTTTACATACATACATACTTTTCAATTACTTACAATCAGTTGATTGATTAAATGGAATATGATGAATAATTAAGCGACAGTTGTAGAAATCAGCTGAGGTCAGAGAAAAAGACAAGTGGTTCTCTTGCCGTTTGATTTTCATCTCGTATCAATGGTTCTCTGTCATTTCTTAGATATTGAGCACTTTATTGGAACAGTATATTGATAAAACAGAAGAAAGAACTTTATGACAGAGGCAGGCACTCTTCACTGAAAAACAAAATGCTATTGCCAGGAACCCCTGTATCTTCTGTGTGCTTCTCCTGGTCTCAGATCCACACTCTGAACTAGGGATTTCTATCTCTGCCATGTCTGAACAGTTAATGGCACTGGTCAGAGCTGAGGACAATGCTGGATTCTTACATCTCTTCCCATCTGTATCCCCCCTACCCTTGCGTTACCGGCACTGCCCTGGTCTGATGGCTTTGCTGCAGTGTTACACCAGCCTGTCTCTGCTAACATCAGTTGACAGACTGCCTTTTGTCCACGACACCTCCTGCTGTTCTAACTTGGTATTCCTTTGAGCAAAAAATAGGTGAAACGAGTCCTGTGCTTCATGTATGTGCAGCCTAGTAAAGCTGTCTGAGGGTCCGACTCTTCAGTAATGTACATCTCCCATCCCAAAAAAAAAAAAAATCAAAACAAGCAATGGTCTGTGCACTTACAAACCCAGCCTGAACTCATGTCAAAGTCCTCTTGAAATGAGTCTGTACTCCAGTGTGCCAAAATGTGGGCGTTGCTTCAGGTTGTTTTACTTCTCTTGGCCTTTTGGCCAGAACACCAAGAGTTCCAGTGGGGAAAAACAAACACCTTAGTAGGGGCTACAAGGCTCTTCAACACAATCTGTCCTTCCCATCTTAAGAGGACTGACTGATCATTGTCCAGATAATTCTGTAAAGGTAATCAGTAGAAAGTCCATCACTGATGAGCTTTGCTTATTTACTGCTGAAGTGACTGGTTTCCAGGCGGAGGGGGTCTCACTCTGACAACACCTATAGGAGAGACGAGTAACTGGGCGGCAAGAAGGCAGTACAACAGGAGCACTGAAATCACAACAGTTGATGGAAACCACAACTTTTGGCAAAGTTTGCAGAATTGTTTTACTGCAGCAAAGCTAAAGCAGCAGCCCCACGATCCCTGTGGATGGCGGCTGGCTTGACGTCGCTGTACTTGGCATTTCCACCAGCAGAAAGCCCTGGCTGTCAGTGGTACAGGTGGTGAAAGACGCCCCAGCACTCAGAGAGCCCATGAAATTAATTGAAGTGGGAACCTCAGCAATGCCCATCTTTACCTGCAGATCTTTCCTACCACTAGGATGGAAGAGAAATTTTTTCTTTCTGAAAAAGAATTTGGCATTTTTAATGCAAATGTCAAAATACTGCTGGCTAACTAGAGACCTTAAACCCTGAATTAAGTGCTAGGGTAGGCTGGGTGGAAAGTTAAAAGCCCATCTTGAGAAGCTGCATAATGAGCAAACATTAACTCTCAGGCACAAACCTAAAGGAAGCAGAGGGCAGTGTGAGAGTGTCCGATAATCTCACAGATAAATACATGGGTGACATATTAATATGTAGGTAAACACTACTCTGCTCAGTACACTCAGTAATTATCTCAGGGATCATCTAATATATGTCAGAATCCTCTTTTGATTTAGCTAATTTCTAAGCTACTGCATGAAAATAATCAGCATGTTATTCCTGATTGTCAGATCTAGTACCAGATCTCTTGGTTTCATGAATTACAGGCAACCCTTTGAGATTGCGCTCCCTACTTACTAGGGGCAGACAGGCAGGTGTGTCTACACAGTCAAGAAATATCTGTGCTGCCGGGGAACATAATCGGCACAAGAAAAGGTCCTGGCCCTACTTATTCCTAGGGGTTTCAAATGGGCTGCCACATGCGGACTGGGGACTTGCGTGATACTGCTGAATGTGCCAGGTGGATCACACAAGCTGTGAGTAAAATGAGATGGCCTTGTGAACAGCACAGTTCCCTTGGACACTATGCTGGTTGTTACACCACTCTTCACTGTTATCTCCAGGTACTTTGCAAAGGTCTCGGGCAAGTTCCTGTAATGTACCTCGTGCTGAAACCAGCTTTACCCTGGCAGGGGGCAGCACTTTTCTTCAATGGTGTAAAAAAAAAAAAAATAATCGGAGTTTTGGTTCAAATTCTTATGCCGATTCTTTTGACCCTGAATGCATCCTTACGTGCTTCCATTCCCGCTTGTATGGAAAATGGTATTTCCTGATCTTTAGGGTGGTTTGTAAGGATAAATTCATGGGTTTGCAGTGGTCAGCAGTGGGAGCCATGGACACCTGTGAATAAGTTCAGTGGTTTGGATACATTCAGGAGGAAGCCGCCTATGTATGAGCAGAAAGTGCTAGGTCTTTTGTAGTCCATGGACCTTCTGCAGTCGTCCTCTCTCTCCTTATTCCAGCAGCTCCTCCCTCAAATGCTCTAGTGCAATTCTTTATGCCACCCTTATAGTTAATGCTGACTAGTGATGCAGAGGAATACATACTGGCTTAATGATGTCAGATATGTCCATTAATTATCACCTAGCTGGCTATAAGGCCGATTACAAAGACCTAGATTTTTAATTTCCTTAAAGCCTACTTGGCAACGCCACGAACTGGATAAGGTTCCTCATGTAGTCATTTAATGAGCTAAACCACTTTTGACAGCAATTACACAGCATCTCATACTTACATTCCTTCTGCAGACAAAGACCAAGGTCAAATCTGTAATTAAAGCTTATCAGGGAGCCCATATGAGTCAGATGCAGAGGGAGGCCTGCCTTCAGCTATATTTTCTTGCATTTCAACCAAGTCACTCTAACAATGTGTATTACAGCTTAAAAGGCTGCTCTGTTATAAACCAAAAAAAGAAAGTAAACAAATCACAGACAGATCATTCTGAGGCCTCAGTCTGTGATTTTTTTCTGTTTGACCACCACTGCATATACTTTGCTGTGCTAATAAACAATAACAAATGTTCGTCTCTGAATCAATAACACGTTTTCAGAAGCAGGCCTTGCAGTGCAGAAAGGGGCCTTGGCGCTCTGCTGAGCTGCTCGTGCTTGCTCTGGGTTATGCTCCCATCTCACTGCAGCAGGTGACGTCTTGCTGCAGTTATCACCAAAATGTAGTTACCTCCTCTTCGATACGTGAAAATTAAGGCAGCACGCTTCTGCAGCAGCAGCAAAGGTAGACTAGACGTATTCAAATAGGGTCTGCATGACATTTGTGTTATGGCTCTCCTGCAGAATAGCAAAGGCTCAGACAGGCTGTAGGTGCAATTTTACGTCGGAGCAGCGTAAGCAGGAATCAGCAGATATAAGAATGAAGTTAAATGGAAACGGTAGCAGGTAACACATGAAGGTGTTAAACTAAGGCTAAGATGAGTAATTAATTAGGATTTCAAATCAACCTACCTAGAGGAAATGATGTAGTAAGTTTTTTTCCTGACCCTTTGGACTCTTGAAACAGGATTTAGTAGAATGAGGAAAATATGCTTCAGCATAGGATATTACACTTGGTTTTTCCTGAGATCAGTTTTGCTAAGGTGTTAATACAGAATTGTGTCATGAGGATTTTTTTCAGAGGGTCAAAGTAGTTTTTAGGTGTATATTGCTGAAATTATCAAGAAATACTGTGATTGTAGTGCCAAGTGATGCTAGGCATGCTACAACACTATTTTTTTTTCATTCCTAAGGGAAATCAAAATAAAAACAGACCTCAAGTATTTTGAGGTTTGCTTAGAATTTCTGGAACATTTTGCAAACTTCTTTTCATCAGAAGATTTTATTGTTTTGTGAACAATTTTGAACCTGTTAATTTCTGGGCTTTCTGGGACATGATAGCATTCCAGTAACCAAACTGCTTTGTTCCAAATCAAAGCAGAAGCAGTGGATGTCAGAGGTGCAAGGTCACAGTTATGAAGAAGTCTGGCACAGGTTTCTCTCTAATAAGGCTGAAACTCTGGCACTCTAGTAATGGAGTTGTGGGCTGCTAGAAATTCTTTTCATCACTAATACCTCACAGCAGCGCCTGCAGTGAAAGATGGACGAGGATCATTTGGTTCTCCAGCACTCACAGGCTAGTGATGCCACCCAACTGTTTCATTCTGTGATTAGTCCCGTTCGTAGATAGCAGAACGGCTGTGTGCATCTACACCAGTCTGTTCCATCTGAAATTACTGCCAGTAATGTAATTGCTCCTGAGCTTTCAATAATGAAGCTGCACTGAGTGTATCCCCAGGAAACTCCAAGGCTCCTTGGGATGCTCAGTTCAGGCTGTGTCACAGGACTCACTCCCAGTATTATTGTAAAGAAAGTGCTAAACTCAGCACATACAAGCTATTAAAGAATAAACAACCTATGGACTGAGAAGGTATAGGATTAACCTAATAGCTGCTGCTGAAGTTGAGACCAGGCCTTGCCATGTGATCCTGCCTTTGCACTCCTGTGTCACGGTGAGTGAGTGGAGCAAGGAGACAGCCGGCTTTCTGCAATGCTCTGTCACATACCGCTTGAGAAAATAATTTAAATGTCCTTGCTCCCCTTCCATTCCTCATCACAGGCTGACTGACACTAATGGAAAATATTCATCGATCCACATGGGATGTTATTGATGGTCCACTGGCTAGAGAGGTGTTTCATACGCCTTCTCTCCACAGGTACCTAGCTTGTTGAATGATTTGCTTGGAGTGTGTTGAGAAATGCCAATAAAATACAAACTGGGAGACTGACAAGGAGGAAATGTCATGCCTCAACTGTTTTCCACTTGTGTGAGGAAGACTGGACATGCATGCTGGGTACAAAGCTTTGCATCAGTGCCACTCGGTGGACTGTGACTTAGGTCTATCTGTCGCTGAATGGAGATGGAAACCCTGTAAGAGAGGATGTGGTTATTTGTGCACTGTGAGTACATACACCATTAATGTTTTGCTTGGATCTGATCCAATAACTGTGGACAAAAGTTAAAAAGTATTTCCAGTCTGGGAACATTTAATTCCTGCCTGTAAGTATGGGACAATGGAGACATATTTTCTTGGAGGGAAAGGGAATGGCTTGCTAGTTTTTTGGTGCCCTGACTGCTTGAATTTAGAAGAACAGACCCCTGAGGAACACCACTTGACACTGGTCTCCACCTGGACTTCGATCTGTTGATCACAACTCTTTGTGTGACCTTCTAGACAGTTCCTTATCCACCAAGAGGGTTAGGGAGTCTCTGATGTGAGTTTCAGTTCACTGTCAGAAAGCAAAAAGACATCTTTTATTCAAATAGCCGTTAGGCATGCTGCATCTCAGCAATCCTATTGCAGCCCCTCCTTCTAATCCAATAGGACCCTAACTTAGTGGTCAAATCTGGGAAGACCTTATGCCCCTACTGCAGTTCATGAGCTTGAAAATAAATTGAAACAGAAGAAATTAATTCATCAAATGCTTTTGATTTTGTTCTATTTGATCATCCATTCTACTTCCTTTTCCCCTGAGTCCTCTGATTGTTAATACCATGGATCTTTATTAAAATAATGCACCAGGGAAATGCTATTAGTGATTAATAAAGGCTTTATATGTTTCTTTTCAAGAATTTAAGTTCATTATGGTCCATACTATTACACTAAATACCAGATTAATTAGTAAAGATGGGATTGCTGACAGGAAATTGTCACTGTAACATTATCCTGCCTTGGAAGATGCCATTAATTAACACTTAAAACCCGACTTAGAATCATGTTAGAGTTTTATTATAGTTCTTGCCATTCGCACATGATTAATATCTCTCATTAACAACATTATTGAAAGGACTGTTGAAGAGCAGATGACCCCATGCTGCCTGCATAGATATTTCATCATCCAGCAGCATAGATATTTCATCAGCCCTTGCAGGAGGGGCCAGGAGCTCCTCCAACCCCTGCCCCATCCCTACAGCATCCAGTGGCACTGGGCTCCAGCGGCTGCCCGAAGGCTGTCTCTTGCTGGGCTGGATGCCAGGGACAGGCTGCAGTCAAGCCTGAGGAGGACCTCAGTGCCCCAGACAGCAAGAGCACTGAGAGGGGGTTTAGGCAGCTCAAGGAACCTTTACCTCATGCTGGTTTTCTTTGATTTAAATCAGCATTTTCCATCAGAAGTAAAGACCTCATGAGCTCACAACAGAGACCATAAACTCACCCTTGAGGAAAGCCTGGAGTCCTGGCAAAGCTCACAGTGGGTTTGCTCTGAATGTCTTGGTGATGGCCTTCACAGTCAGCTGGAGGTGTCAGAGTGCTTCCAGAGTAATGTGGCTAAAGCCACATTCGAAGCAAATCTTAATGTCACTTTCATTCCCCTTCAGGCTAACTATCAAGCACGGGAGATAGGCTGCTGCCTTTGGGAATTCCTAAAAAAATACTGTGTTTTAGACAGAAAACTCAAGATTCAGCCCAGGGATGTCTGGAACTCAGATGATAATGATCAAAACATTTATAAACCCATAAGAACCCTGTTGTTTGAGTTTCTAAGAAAATCAGTAATTAAAATGTCTTGCATCTGGTCTGATTTATTAAACGGGCTGCAGCATTGGCCCTCTGGGACTGTGATGTCTCCTTCAAGTTCCTCTTGTGAGAGGTGGTGGTTGGTAATGGGAGCTTCAGCAATCTTATGTTAATGGAGATGGTCAGAGTTAGATAAAATACCAGCCTAGTGCTTAAATGGAGCTGCGAATTTCTTTGTGGTCTGTGCAGGTTTGGGAGCTTCTTTTCTTTTTAGAAATAAAAAAACTTTGCTTCCTACATTCCTTATTTTCAGTCTTTCTAGGAAGCAGAAATCATACAGAAACATGCAGATGTGCTGTTATTGTGGCCTTGCCAACTTCTGAATCCAATGGGAAGCCTATATAGGTAACGGGATGCTTTATCAACCCTTTTGGAATCTCTGCATCCCCAGCAGAGACTAAATAAGCAGAATGCAGTTAAGATAAAAGAGAAGCATGTTTGGGCAAGCTATAGCAGCACTTGTGATGTCCGATAAGCGTTGGGGTGTTGAAAGTAGTGGACTGGTGAAGGGAAAATAAGGGCTGGAGGTTCCGTATTTGTACTGCTTGCTGCAGTGTGTGTTCTGAGTAAAGAGCCTGGGGAGCAGCTCTGCTGTTTCGTGAGCCCCTGTCACTGATGCACCAACAGGTTGTCCTACTCAACCTGCTTCTAGCGTGCGTAAGGAGCTCCCATGTTGAGTTGGGGACATAAATCCAAAAAACCCTGCACAAATGCTGCCCTCGTTCCCTGCCAAGGGCAGGCACAGTGTTGGGAAGGTGCTCAGCAGTGTGTCACTCTTCCCTGGGTGGCATTAGAGGTAGCACAGGAATGCTGATTTCTACATGCTGACAAGCTGCGGCAGCCTGGGCTGGGGGGCTGCCCACAACAGTTGCTGTTTGAACGAACAGGGCAAGAAAACCAAGTAGCCTTTGCAGGCCCGCAGCCTGGGAGCCTGTCACCAGCTCGGGGGTGCTCTCTGCACAGGAGGGGCCACCGCATCTCCTTGCTCTCAGCTTGCTCACCCCGGGCTCCCCATCGCTTTCAGGAGTTAGCTATTTGTACACCTGCCAGTCTAATACCATGAGATGAGGGAAGCGACACTCTGCGCCTGGTAAAAGCAGTTCAGTGCTTAAGCCCTGGGAACTTGTGGGTTCAGTGGCCAAGTGCTAAGTCTGTCCCTGGGCGAGCCACAGCCTCGGGGCTGCCAGCCCCGCACAACTGCGGCAAGAGGAGCCATTGGCACTGCCCAGCACTCGGGCTGTGCTGCAGATACCTGAGCAGAGCGCAGGGCTCCCCGGCGAGAATCGCTCCTGAGTGCGCTGAAATGCATCTGTCTCAGCCCGGCTGCACCTGCCGGAGCCTGGGCACGGAGCCGGGGGACTCAGCCGTGTTGTGCTGGGCTGGGGAGGGCTGACGCTGGGGATGGAGAGTCTTTTCCTAGCTCTGTGGTACATATGCTTGTGACTTGAAATCAGATTTTCCCTGTGCAACTATGTCTTCATTTATCAGGATGTGCTGAAACGCCTCTCCTTTACTTGGCAGTGTTAAGCACCTTTGAATTACCCATGTCCCAACAGCTCTAAGAACAAGTTAAAGGATCCACCTCTGTGCTGACACAGAAGACACCAGAGGAGAACACAGATCCATCAAGAAAGACTAGTCCCTCGGGGTTCTGCTAACACAGCCTAAAACTCCTGCAAGTCTCCATACATTTATAAAAGAGGATTGCTT
>VZZY01001542.1:180805-203656 GCA_013400335.1 Eurystomus gularis
GGGGGGGAGGACCTGTTTCCATGTATACAGGTGCACACACTAGTTCATCTATAGGCTTGAGACTGTGAAAATCCCAGAGATCAATATTGATCAGTAATATAAGGTAGTGATACATAACGATGAGCAAGGAATCCATTTACCTCTCAGGTATTCTTAATAATGAGATATTCATAGTTACAGGACAATTGTTGGTACAGATATCTTCTCCTTTCCTATAGGCTGGGTCTTGCCTTTTCTTTAGCAGACCTGATTGGCTTTATTTTTCTGAGATGTGACTATACCACGTAGTAAGATCCTGATGACAAAAGTAATGAGAGAGTTATGTACAAAAATAAAAGGGTATAAACATATTTTGTGAGGAAGCTAATTTACTCATAGATACCAGGGCTGTCCAGAAATCCCCCCAACAGGAAAGCAGACCTCCTGCTGAGATGGGCAGGCAGCCAAAAACACAGGTTACTAATGCAGCCTGGCAAGAAACACCCGTTCCTCCATGGCACTGCAGTTACTGTGGTTAGTCACAGCAGTGCAGGATCCAGAAGTAGCTGCTCTGCCAGGTCTTGCACCTGGGCTTTGCCTCAGTCAGTTGAGTCATCCCTCTGCTGACCCCAAGCCCAAGGATCCATACGGCCTTGGTGTCAGACCTTGTCTTTCCTAGGCCATATCCTCCCACAGTGGGGCGTTGCCTACTGTGGATATGGACACATCTTTCCTCAGAAGCTGCAGCTCCTATGATGGGGCACCATCCTCGCAGAAGCCGTTGATGCAGAGCTCTCCTAGGAGAGATCTGGGCTTTAGGAGAATTATCAGGTTACTAGTCTCAGGAGCAGAACGTTTTCTTGCATGATTCAGACTGAAGGTGCTGTTTGTCCCAGTCAGCTACCTGCTCATCATGCTCCATGGATATGGAATGCTTTTTTAGGCAGGACACCTGCACTGGCAGTGTTGCTCATTAATTTTTCTACAGGCGCTAATAGAGGCCTCAAGTCCTCCTCGCTTGGTATGCCTTTCATGTGTCAGTTTCACTTCTTCCCTCTGCTTGGTTTTGTTTCTCTCTTTTCTGCACTGACTCATCTGCTGAAGACGGCCAGTGTGTGTCAGAAGACTCCTCGGGCAGCCGGTGGCTGTTGTCCTGCAGTGAGCTCTGGAGGCAGCTGCTCCTTCTGTTCTGCACCTGCGAGTCAAAAATTTGCACCACGCCAGAATGGGCAGGGAAGGTGTGAAGCTGCTAAAGCCAGCTTTCACAAGGTCCAGCACTCCGAGCTGACCAAGAGCTCTCTAGGCTGTGATCTAGACCAGCAGGTAGCTGTGGTGATTTGAGTTATTCCTTCAGGGAACTTGATTCCCTCCGTTGGCGATGCAGGAGCCTAAGGTAACCCCCAACCCCACCTGCCCGTGAGGTCACCCAGCTTGCAGTCAGTACGGTTCCTGCCCTCCCCACACGTGCTGGATCCTCCTTTTGCACTGAGATGAAGGTGAGAAGATGCATGCCTTCTGTAAGGTACTGTGCTCTGAGGTTAGGTCTGTGTGCGTTTTTCCCAGCAGCAGAAGCTGAGAACGAGAGTCCCACACTGTGGGCTCCAGCTGCCCCGTGCAGCCAGGGTGCTGGGTTGTCATCGCTTACTGAGTTACAGACATGCAGTGCCTGGTGCTCTGACTGCCAGGTAGCGAGGGTCACCGTTACATCCTGTGCACAGACATATATTGCCTTTTATTTATTCCAACATTACTTCAGCAGCTTCCTTGGAGCTGTTCCCATGCTGAAAAGGGAAGACAGCCTCAAACAGTTCCACTGTACTTTTCTATTTACTATTTTCTATTTACTCCCTTATATATAGAAAAAAAGGAATCTCCCAAACTGCCCTCAGGCAGGCTGCTGGCTTGGTTTGGAGGAGTGGGGACCCAACAGTAGTTTTGTTTGGTCTGTTCTGTGTCTGTGGCTCTACTCTCCTCCTTCAGATACTTTTTTTTCCTTGCCTCTACTTCTTTTAATTTTGCTTCCTGTTTTATCTTGTTTATTCCTCTGCAGAGAAGGAGCGCAAGGGAGAGGGACTCCTTTGAAAAGTCTGGTTAAATGAACCCCTGTGGGAGTCCAAATACTCTCTATAGTCAAGCAAGCTGGTGGAGAAGTGAGTGCCAGAACATTAAGCTGCATGCTGAACGGTAACTGCAAAAAGCAGCTCTTCCCGGCCCCTTAGGAGGCAGAGAGAAGGGGACCGGGACACTCATTTGCCCAGAATTCAATCCAACTCTAAAGTCACAAGCCCAGACCTTCAAAGAAGGCTTCAAACAGTTGATGTCTGGGTTGTATTGAGTGTGGCAGATGCATGTTTTTGGGTTCAGTTCTGCCATGACAGCATCTACATTTTGGTTTTCATTAGCTTCTAGAGGGCTGCACATTTCTGTGTCTAGCTTCACTCTGGCAAGATCTGATCTCCAGTCCTGCTCACTCTGGCAGAATGCACTTTTTTTTACACTGTTACATGGGGGTTTTTTATTTTTGTCTCTTTTTTTTTTGGCTGTTCTAGAAGCAGCTGGGCACAAATTATTTTCATTCCAATATCATTTTCATACTGCAGGTTTCCAGCTAGTTAGAGCCATACCGAGGAGAGTTGGGAGGATCGCAATGACAGTTCCCTTCAGTACAGAAAATAAACAAAGTCACAAAACCAGAACAGAAGCTTTCAGGAAAGATCCTGTCACTTCTGTGGAACCTCAAACACCAGCTGCTTTTCTGGCACTTGCAGCTTCACCTGCAGTGCTGAGTGCTGACTATGCCTGGGAGATGTCACCTGGATGTGTCTTCTGGAAAGCAGAGGGAAGACATATCTAATACAGCTGCCTCTTTGTAGAGGCAATTTTGAGTTTTATGTCCTCCTCCTCTTACCTGGGGGGATCTTGTGGGAGTGGGCAGTGTAGTGCAACAACAAGCCTTGTTCATGCATCATGCAGCCCACTACTTCTGAGCTGCAAGTCTTGACCAACACATTTGTTCTGCCTCTCCATGTCTCTTGGCTGGGCGTGTGTCAGGCTGTCCCAAGGCAGGCACGAGGAAAGCCCTGGTCCCGCATTAAGATGCTCCTGATAGCACATGGCAAATGCCCCAAGTGTTTAAATTGGGTACCCTGCAGAACCAGGTGGATGTAATAAACGCACAGACATGACAGGACTGCAATGTTCCATTCCTCCTGGAAGCCACTTCCATAGAGGTCAGCACCGTAAAATACCTTTGGCTGTCCTGAGTTCTGCACCTGGGCCACAAGCAGCAGGGGAACTGCTCGTGTGCCTGCAGAAAAGAAGCCTGCTGATGGAAATTGAGGATACAAGAGCTTAGTCCCATGGGCTTTACTTCACCTGCCCAAGGATCCAGCTCACGTTATTTCATTATAAATGGTCTTGGAAGCTGTTTCACTTGCCTTAGTCTCCTGAGAAGTTTTGGTTGCCATTAATTCTGACTGGTTCTTCCAGAGCTGCTGCTGGCACATGTGTCTTTACACTGCTTCAATCCATCCCTGAGGGCCATTTGAGCAGCAAGAGCTTGGCAAGTACATTGTACAAAAAAAGAAAACCACCAGGCAAGGGAAGCGCTGCTGCGCAGCAGGGCTCGCAGCCATGGTCACTGGGGGCTGAGTTTCCTTCTGCACCAATGACCCAAGAGAACAGGACAGCATTGTGGGGAACTGCCAGGCAGCCCAAGCCTGTCTCCACCAAGGACCAGCTCTGCACAAACAGCAGCACAGCACCAGCAGCTGCGTCTCCTCCCAAAGTGACAGAGTGGTGCTGCTGCAGCCCCTGGACCATGAGGGTGAGCAGCCGGTGCCTGGCACTTCAGTCCTGCTACTTCTCAGCTCACTGCGTAGGCAAATGGGGTTTGCTCGCTCCTGCCAGACTCGTCTGTTTGGTCTGTCATATGCCTCAGCCCTCGCCCATCCCACACATCTCCACTCTGGTCGAACAGCCCAACACCAGCAGTGCTCCTGCCAGCTTTACTGGTTTTCTTGCATGTCTCCAGACCTCTCAGCAGGAGTTGGAAAGGAAGAGGCACCCAGCTGACATCCCAGTAAGGCCTACAGCCACCTCCTGTAGCAACAGCCCGCTCCTTCATAGATCTATACTCAGCACAGCTCAGGTTTGACAGCTGCTACACACGACTGCAGATTTGCTTATACAGGGAGCTAACAAGTTAATATGGAGCTATGGGGAGTTTAAACTCATCAGTGCACCAGAAACTGGGTTTGAAGAGACTGCCCAATTACATTCAAAAGCCTAAAAGATGCTAGATGACAGAAAAAGGGAGATGTGCTTGCCAAATACTGCTGTGCTTACATGGAAAGAAGGACAACAAGGGAATTATATTACATGAGGCTGATGAGAGCACATGAACACAGGTTAAGAGGACTTGTTGGTGACACTTGTGAGCCACTGATTGCTACTGTTCAAGCAAAGACTTGGTTTCGTTCACTAATGTTTGCAAAGGCTCTGAGGAGAAAAGCATTGTGATGCTGAAGACTGTTCTTGGCAACGCGCCTTGCTCAGTTTCTTTCCTCCCAGACCGCATATGGGCATTTTCATGCTCTTGCAACCTGTACCTAGCACAACAGCATTCAGTCATTGCTTGAGCTTTTCTTGAGCTGGTAACTCAGCTGCTCCAGTTCCCCAAATAGCCTTCATGATGCAGCTGAAGTCTGCAAAATATTAAGGCAAAAGCTATCTTCACTTTCGGCTACCGACACAGAGAGGAGAGAGGCAGCTCACGTCAGCTCGGCACAGACAACCTGCAAACGCTCCAGTGTTTAAGGATTCAGGACGGAGTGAGAGTTCACTCAACGCAGGTGCTTCAGCTCCAGAATGAACACATCCAGCCAAGTCTTCTGCATTTTTCAGTCAAGTGTACATGTGAGTGTATTTCAAGAGCTAGAAAGATACATTAGGACACAAATAGAAGTTAGGCAGTAAGACATTTTGAAAGGATGCCTGGTTTGACTATTAAAAATGAACAGAGTCAAGCACTATACATTTTCCAATTATGTTTATTTGTTTTCTGTAGCCCACTGACACAGCTGGATCTGGCACTGGAGCAGACTCTTTTTTTCCTTAAAGTGTCTATGTGACATTAAGTCAAGGCTAACACTGTAGTCAAAGGCATTTAGAGGGCAGCAGCAGAAGCAATGAAAGGTGCTGGGAGGAGGCTGTACAGCAGGGCGAGAGGAGCAGGAAGTACCTTCCCTCCCACTGCCCAGTGGAGACAGGGTGCCGATACGCATACAATCTTTTTGGTCATCTGTACCAAACACAGCACCATGCGACACAATCTGCAGCTGGAAATGGGTGGAAAGCAGGATATGGATAGTTATCGCAGTCTGCTTTTTCAGAAGCTATGTGCCTCAGAAGCGCAGCTGCCTGTGGCAGGGAGCAGTCTGATGAGTAACCAGGTTGTCAGCAGCAGGGACACAAGTTCCCGAGTGCCATTTGCTTGCTGAAAGGAACCAAAATTCTCAGGATGCATCTACTGGGATAAGACTCTCCCTTGGAGCCAGATCCACTCTGCTGCACTTCAGATGGAGTTCAAGCAACTAAAATATCATGTAAAGAGCCACCTCTCTATTTTCTTCACAGGAGGTGGAGTACCGTAGTGCATCAACAGGTTAAGGTTCCTTCCCAGGGTGCCTTCCCTCCCAGCTCTGGCCCAGACCTGCATCTTCCATGGCGACTTGCTGTCCAGTCTAGCTGAAGGCAGCTCCACCTCAAACATCATTTCTCTTCCCAAGGCAGGATGGAAGAGTACCTTCTCCTGATTGTACTTTGCTGCTACCAATTCCACCCACCTCCCACCCTCCAGCCCATGTCCCACACAGCCCACCGCCCTATGCTGTGTGTACTGTGTAGCTGCGTACAGGCATAGAAGCTGGGCTGTGGTTACAGGACGGTGGCACACATGCAGGATCACTCCCTTTTACTTTGTTTTACCCAGTCATAGACCTTCCAGCACCTGAATGCTCCTCTGCCAAGTGGTTCCTTCACCCCAAGCAATCCGCACAGTGGCAGCCAACCCAGAAGACTCCACGGTGGGGGGTGATGCGTGCACCCAGTTTGCAGCTGGGACCTTTGCTCAGCCCTAGAGACCGAGAGAAAGGCTTTGGAAAGGCGGGCTGGCTCCTGCAGCCAGCACCATGCCCTTGTCTCAGCCAGTCACTGTACAAAATGGACAACACACACATTATTTACAGCCTGTTTCTCACATGATGGAGCAGCTCTTGGCTCGGTCTTTCCTGATCTCTGTGTCATTCAGTAAGTCCGTCCTGCCAGGCATCTGTGATGCCCGCTTCAGTCCCCGTTTGGAGTTGCTGCGCTTCAAGTTCTTGTGCACCCTGTTGACTGAGGCAAGTGTGGTCACATGAAACACATCCCGTACGCTGTTCTCCGAGACCTTGGAGGAGCATTCTGCATAGGCCACTGCCCCAATCTGTCGTGCCAGCGCACTGCCCTGCAGACCAGAGAGAGTGGGAGGAAGAGAGAAGAAGGTTAAGACACCAGCTCTCTGCAAGGAGCAGCCATTCACATCACTGGCAGCCCACCCAGAGCGCCGGGGCACAGCCGGGAGCAGCGCTCCCACCATGTTCACTCATCACCTCTGCAAAGGAAGTGTCAGCCTCTGAGAGCACCAAGCAGACAGTGCTACCAAGTGCTGGACCCTGAATCACTTTTCAGCTACTAACCAGCGGAGCATCAGGAATAAGTCAAGGAAGGCTGTAAGCATGAGCAGCTCAGAGTTCGTGAGCCAAGACAAACCAGCTTCAGACCAAGACCTGGGCACAGCGGATCATTTGCTCCTGAGTTTCCTTGTACTAGGAGGTCCTCAGAAAAGTCCCTACCTCACCTCCCTGAGCCCTATGGGGACAGCTGCTGAAACACACCTGCTCGTGCGTCACAGGGATGAGGCGCTGCTTGGAAAGCTCCCGGAGCGTGTTTAAGTCTGTCCTCATGTCCAGCTTGCAGCCGACCAGCACAATCTTCGCATTGGGGCAGAACTCCTGAGTTTCCCCTTGCCACTGCACAGAAGACAAGACAGAGAAGGTGCTGAGGGGTTGCTGGTGTACAAGACATTTCAGGAGGCCCAGCAGCACCTCCATGTTAAGTTAATTTTGGCAGCCTGCAGAAAGGTCAAGGTTGGAACAACAAACACAGTCATAAGGTCTCGGCTCATCACTCCCAGTTCCTTTCCAATCAGGCCAAGAGCCCTGTCCAAGAGAAGGGTGATGTAGTTCTTTTGGAGCTGGAATTCAAGCACCCTGATTTACCTGAAAGATGAAAATCCTCGAAGGGATTAAGCTATAGGGTCTGTTCTTACCAGGCAGAGGTCACAGCTGTCTGTACTGGCATAGAGCTCCCTGGTCTCTGGAGAGAGGTCCGACCCCTTCTCATATGACTGACACCTAGGGAGCTGAAGATGCTGCACTATCAAGACTTGTCAGAATGAAGGCACCACCCCACAGAAACCCGCTTTGGATAAAATGAAGAGCTGCTTGTTTGCATTCCTCTCAGATGGCTCCTTCCCTTCCACTGTACTTGCTGTACAGGCAGCTCAGGCATCAGAAGGGCAGCAATAATAAAGACTTCCTCTGCTGAATTAGCATTTTTGCCAGAGGCTTGAATCAGGAGTGTTATTTTTCTTATTTGCCTGATATCAAAAGCTAAAACCCATTTCAACTTCATGGTGTCTTAGGAATTTTTCTCACCTCCACAGGCTGCAAGCCTGCACCAAAGGAAACAAGGCATCTACTCAGAAGCACTTAAGAAATCCCCTGTGATTTAGGGTTTATTTTAAGTCACCGTATCAAAAAAACATTGCCTAACAGTACTCCAAGCATCTGTGAGGCTGCACAGGGCAGACTGTGCACTGAGCAGTGCAGACTCACACGAAGAGTGCAGAGACATAAATAAGTCCCAACCCCAGCTAATTATTGACGGGTTTGCATCTCATTAAGGTACAAGTGATTTGTTTGCATTATCGTTCTGCTGACTCCTAATCTGAGCAGTGAATTCTTTCAGACCACATGAAACACTCCTCCCTCCACCCAGCACGCTTGGTACCCAGGACCTGCTTTGGGAACGAACACTGAGCCATTGACCGAGCTATCTGAAGGGTCTTTGTCCCCTCACCAGGACACTTCTGAGACACAGACCCACTTCTCAGCCCTCCCAGCAGCTGAGTAAGAGGCACTTGCTTCAGCACAACATTTGGCAAAATGTGGAGAGGCCAAGAGGGCAGTCAGTACAATGTGACTTGTTCAGGCAGTGGCCAGTCCAGCCCCGGCAGCCTGGGGCTCGCTGGGGAGAACAGCTACAGGAATAACTATTCTGTAGTGCTTTTCACGCCCCAGTGTCTCAGAGAGCTTCACAAATGAGAAGCCAGCCAAGACTCGCCTCTGAGACAGGGTGCAGCCACCAGTGAGCTATCTGCAGCTTTGCTGCATAGCAGTGAGAGCTCACTGAAACCACAGGTCCCTGAATTTCACAGAAGGAAGTGGGATATGGCCAGGATCAAGGGATGCAAGTGGCCAGGAGGCCATTTACCATCACTCCTGTGCAGCATCCTGAGTCGCTGGACTTCATGCCATCTCAGAGAAAAGCCTTGCATGGAAACATCTCCCTGGGCACTACCTACTCCCCCAGAGAGTGGCAGGCAGGGACCTGCTGGGAGGCCAGCCAGCGGTGCTCCACAGCAGATCCCCAGCCCTGTAGGGCTCTCTGAGACCTGCCAGCTGGAAATACCTGCTTTGCTGAAAGGCACTGATCTGCAGGTAGAAAACTCTCGGCTGCTACTGCAGAGCACAGCCACTCAGCTCTGTCAAGGCAAGTGCTGTTCAGAGCCCTGCGTGCTATCCAGCCCAGTGGCATTGTGCCATCTCATTTTATTCATTCATGGGCTTGAAATTCAGTGCCACAGCTCATTATTCTTGTTGTTAAGCTATAGGAAACGGATTGCTGTCTTTTCAACTGTGCAGATGCTGAACTGAGGGGACAGCCAAAAAACTGAGCTCTCTACATGCATGGAAACAGGCACCAGGGGCCACTTCTCAACTGCTGCAAGCAATCCATAGCACACTCACTGGTGGTTATGCTAATGAACGATGCTCAACACTTTCCAGAGTCTTCATGAAAAACAGAACATGTGCCCTACATTTCCCTCTGTCCCTACATTTATATGCACACATAGATATCCCCCACACGCTTGAGCTACACCATTCACCGGGCTCCTTTCAAATGGAAATATCTTGCTTTCTGCACAGACTACATATGGATCAGACCAGCCTCATCTGAGTGCACAAACTCCAGTCAAGGTTTGGCCACAGGGCCAGAGCTTTTAGCCCTGATGACAGCCTCAGGGAGCAGGGATCCCAAGGTGGCTCCATGTGCTGCTGCAGAGGACCTGTCTTCCCAGCTGGAAGGCACGCCAGTCACTCACCTTCTTGAGCACACTGTCCAGGGTCTCTGGGCGGCTGATGTCAAAGCAGATGAGCACAGCATCTGAGTCTGGGTAGGCCAATGGACGGACATTATCATAATATGCTGAGCCTGCAGAGAGGAGCAGGAGGAGAGTGGTGAGCAGAAAGCCTCATCCCATTGGCTGCTTGTTACCCAGATGGGCAGGCTGGGAACCCCAGGCCGCTCTGCCGGGCAAAGAGATCTTGAATTCCAGTAGGTACTGGAGACACTGCCACATGATGCAAACTCCTCTGTCAGAGATCAAGGATGTTGACCCAAGCTTTTGACCAGTGACCAGACACCATTAGGTTCAGCAGAGTTTGGTTTGCAGAGGATTTGGTCCCTTTCTTTAGGCATGGACCTCAAGGGTTTTGTCCTTGTGCTCTTATATCCATTCCTTTGCAGAGTGGAAATAAACACAAGTTTGGTAGCCCGCTCCCTCCCTAGGAAGCATCTGGCAAGTAAGAGACGGTGGAGCTGCGCTGCCAGGACACGCTGGCTAACTGCAGAAAAGGGAGCTTGGCAGGGCTGTGATACCGTAGAGCAGCACACGTCTCTCTCCACCACTTGTGCGTCCCATCACTTGTTATGCAGCTGCTGCACCACTGACAGTGGAAAGGTGCGGCTGAGAGGAGACGGGGAATGCTGCTGCTGTTCTTTATCCTCTCTTGCTATCTTTATAGAGGAGAGCTTGCTCACATAGATTGTGAGACTGGTACAAAAAAAGAATTGCCTTTTGCTCTGGATCTGTGCTGGAGAAAGATGGACAGGTTCTTGTTGGTACATAAAAGATGTGACAGGCTTTGGTGAGCAAGCTATAAATTGGAGGGGATGATTCTGTATTCTGCAGGATTTCTCAGTGAGCAGGCAGAGCCCAGCCTGAAGCCTGCACAGCTTCTGCCACACGTACATGTGTGCACACGTACATGCACACACACACCTCTGATGCAAATTTCTGGCATTAAAGTCGTCCCACAGTGTTTTTATTTGAAGAGCATTCTATGTGCAATTGTAGATGCCTCAGTAAACAGTAATGGAGCAATCAACTCATTGCTACTTAAAAACACTGTTTTGGTTTTATACTTGGCTTTACAATGACTTAAACTTCCTGGAGGGATGAGAAGCAGATGCTTATTTATGAGAAGGGGAAGCAGAGACACCAGAGTCCTTGTTGAATCTGTCTCCTCCGAGAGAAGGAGACCCACCCTGAGGCCAAGGAAACCGGACGCGCTTCCTGCCCTCGGGATGTGGAGACCAGGCACTTTCCCACCCTGGGAGCAGGACCCGGCCCGGGTGTCAGGTGGCTCCTTGATGTAGTTCAGCACCTGATGAATTATGGATGATGGCTTATGTTTCCGGGAGGACAGGAATCTGCCTGGGCTAAGTGTGAGAGAAGAACAGACTGATTTTCTGCAGGGGCTCCAACCCTGGCTCTCGTCCTGCACGAGGGCTCACAACTGCTGCACAGCACAGCGCGGGGTACAGCCCCTCCAGCACAGCTCACACACCAGATCCCTCTGCACAACTCAGGAGAGCAGACCTGGCCATGAGCGCTCCTTCCTCTGCCCAGAGCCCATGCTGGGCAGGCTGAGGACTGAGATGTGTTGTCTTCCCCTACCCTGCCCAGCTCCAAAGACTGGCCCCTCACTCTTCCCTTGACACCAGCTCACAGCTAGGTACCAACCATCACCACTGGGACCTCCACAGCACAGAGCTCCGGGCGTGCTCCAACCAGCACAGCCCCGGCTGTGCCCACACCGCCTTCCCGGAGTCTGGGCAGGCACTCCGGGATTCGATGTGCATTTGCCTTCATGGCAAACCAGCTACAGGTATGCCCAGCTCTTACAGCCAGGCTGCTGCCAGCCCGCAGGAGCATCCCCCTGCTCCCGTCACGGGGAGAGGCCACAGCCTGGGTCTCTGTGCCTGCAAAGTCACCAGGAAGAGAAGCAGTTGGGATCCAGTACAGAAGAATCAGATCTTGGTCTCTGCAGTGCCCAGCGCTCTTCCTAGAGGGAAAGTCATGTTCCCTGCATGGAAAGGAGCCTGTCCCTGCAATGTCTTGGCCAGCTCTGGGGACAGGCTGGTGCACAAGGAGGCACAGTGAGCCAGGGTGACCCTGTGTCCCAGGCATGGAGATGTCTAACCTCACTTCAGGCTCAAGTGCCTTCAATTCATGACTGGCAGAGCTGGCACTAGTGACCCACTGCCTCCCCTGCTCCTGCAGCACAGCAAGGTGACCCAGTTCCCGCTGAGGACAAGGCCACTTTTGAAGGCAGCACCAAGCTTAATAATGTTGAGCTCCCCTGAGCTGAGTTTTCAGTCTCGTGCCCGGTATGGGTTTACCGGATCCAGCACTGATCTGCATGCTTAGATTTGCTGGTCCTTTACCCGAGCCGTGCCCTCTCTCTCCCCCATGCACATAAGGGTATTTGTCTCCAGACAGGGGCCCCCAGCACACGCTGGAGGAAAGCGTTCCCACACACATCCTTGCCCTGCAGGTCCTCATCTTTACATAAACACTGCAGATAAATCTGCCCCCTCCCAGCCCAGGAATGCTCCTTTTGTAGAGGTGGTTTTGGCTCCATTCAGCACAGACACTGCCGGCACACCGTATCATAGCAACCTGCTGCTCTCCTCAGCAGCCAGCCAGTGCCCAGGCAGAGAACCTGCAGTGCTGGTGCACAGCGGAGCATGGCCCCTGGTTATTCCGCAGAACCGCCAGCATCCCCACCCTGGTGCCAGGAACCGTGCTCCACCACCTGGGACCACAGGAGGAAAGACCTCTGTGCTGGCAGGAGGAGCTGAGGGAAGGGATGCAGTAGGTCAAGAACCTAATTTTCTTAATGAGATCAAAACTGCCTTCATATTAACTTGCTGCTCTAACTCCAAAGTGCAGGAGCAGGCCCAAAACCTTCGCTGGTGGTTCAACTCACCAGCTGCTCTGGCAGTGGGAACAGCCGGCACTCACGGCCACGGCTGCTGGAGAGCCCCAGAGGACTGATAGAGACTGAGGGTCAGCACTGCCCAGCGGAGCAGGACAGCTGCTGGGCTCCAAACTTAAGTCATCTCCAGCTTTCTTTGGTGGTGTCTCTACTGAATCTGGAAATTCTGTTTTGGGGATTATTCTTACAGTTTTTGCATCTATTATTTTTTCACTGAGTGTTACAAAAAAAAAAAAAGGTCTCAATTCCAGGTCTTCAGTTTTCTTGATTCTGAGCACTCGACACCTTTCAGATACTCCAGCAAGACACCCCAGAGACCCACAGTCTGGCACTTCCGAACACACCTCCCCCCTCAAGGCTTGTGTGTCCACAGCTCCAGCCTTCCTTTACTGTATGAGTCATTCTCCTGCTTGGCACCCAGGTTTGCAAGAAACGGGACCCACATGCATCTGTATGTGATTAAAAACAGAAAACCAGAGCAAGCCAAAAAACAACTTTAAGTTCGTGCAGTTTTGTCTGGAATTGAGGGGCAGATACAGCCATGAGAAACTCCTCTTTCTATTCAGCTGACAGCCTCTCGAAAGCCTGGCATTGTGACTCAGAGATGCCGCTCTCAGGCAGGGGACTGAAATGTGCTGTTTCATCTGTACCAACATAGTGTTAATCTTCATTAGTTCCTTATTAGCTGTTTCGAGATATAATGAGCCTCTAGCACGGGCACCCTCCATCCAACAATAGCACATTACAAACCAGGAAAGCAAACATGCATGTATAGCCATGATCTGCTCTGCAAGGGGCTCCCACAATCCCAGCCAGCTCCAGCTTTACACAGAGATGAATGCTGCCAAGACCTAAGTTTTTCAGCATCTCACTTGTCTCGGAGGGCTCACTGTTAAACTCTCCCCATAGAGCCAGCAGCACTGTGGCACATGCTGCTTTCTGTGGGGACAGCCAAGAACATCCTTCAGAGAATAAAGCAGAAATTCATCCCAGTTTTCTGGAGTCCTGCATCCACAAACCCAAAGAGCTTTGGGTTACCACCCCAGATGGCAGTGTCAGACGAGCAGCAGCCTTTAGAGACAAATCCCCACTGCCAGTTCAGCCAAGCCTTTGTCCAGGGGACAAAGCTGTCAAAGCAGGACGAAGATGCAACCATCTCAGCATCCTCTCCCCATGCATGGCAAGAAGCCTGCACCACTTCTCAGCCAACATTGGACACAAGGAGACTATCCCCTCTGCTGCCATCGGTCCAAATCGCCCTTCACCAAGCTTCACCAGCCACGTGGGCCCTTCAGTGCTTCCCAAGATGCAGGCTCAAATCCCTCAGAGCTGCTGTGTACCAGCACACATTCTCAATGCTTCCTGAGGCTAAGGAGGACTTTCTGGAGCTGAATTCACAGCTCAAAGTGGCCTTTCATTGCAGAGACATTTATCGAAGCAATGGTTTACCAGAGGCAAAGGCCCTGCGTATTGAGGCACGGCACTGAGCCCCATTCTCACCTCCCCAGGCCGGGCAGCTGCAGCAGAGGTCTGGTGTTGGAGCAGGACACTCGTGTTCCATCACCACAAACTCTCCCCACGTGAGTGCTCCAGACCTGGTTAATATTACATGAGGTGCCAGTGAACGTAACGGCTTTCATGATTAGTCGCTCCTCTGCCAGGGCAAATGATGATGAAGGTGTTAATAAGAATAATAACATATTTTATTTATATCACACCTTTAAGATTGAAAACGAAGTCTCGGTACAATTGACAGATGTGCTGGGCAGGGAACAGCCCATCCAGCTGCTCCTGGACTGGGCTGCAGCGGGGCAGAAAGCTGCTGCTGGGAAGGGAACTGCAAGAGCCCCGGCAGCCCCAGGCGGTGCCAGCCGGGTGCCCCCAGCCTCGCCCAGCTCACTCGGGCTCTGCACTATTTGCATGAGAAAGGCACACAACCCCTTAACAGCCCGGCTATTGTCTCCTCCCAGGGCCCGGCAAGGGGAAAGCATAGAAATTCTGGATTGAAAACCTGGCCCTGAATGAAAGGCCAGAAGTAGCAGCTGTCCCAGACCCCCGGCACGGAGAGGCGAGGCCAGTCCCCATGGTGAGCCCACAAAAATCCTGGCTGGTTTTCCAAGACATCCAGGACACTCCAGAGCTGCCATTTCCTCTGCAGATGCAACCAGGGGGCACAGAACCAGCCTAAAATATTTCCCACTGTTAGAAAAGTGGAAATCAGCCCAGAGGAACAATGGCAGAGTTATGGTGGAGGGTGAAGAGGAATTCAGCCTCAGGGAACACTGCAGAGCAGCAGTTACACATCCCCAAGGGTCATACCCAGACTAGGAAGGAAATTTTTCTTCTGTGTTCCTTCTACTCAACCGAGCTGGACCACAGAAGGGCCCAGCTAGCACCTGTGGGAACAGGCCAGGCATGGACCTGGCACAGCAACTCCCCAGCGGAGCACACAACGGGCTCCAACCTCCCTTCGCAAGGACGAAGCTGCCCATGCTGACACAGCAGTTGTGTTCCCTGCAGCCACCATGCCCACGGCCACCTCCACCTCCTGCATGGCCCACAACAGAGCTCCCTGGGGCTTCTGCAAGTGCATTCTGCTTGCAAGATCCCCAAGACATCCCCTCCTGTGAGGTGCCCCGTTGGAGCCAGGGAGCTGCACCTCCGAGAGCCCAGGAACAGGCACCTCCACAGCAAGGGCTTCTCAGAGACAAGCTCTCACTTAGGAGGAACCACAAGCACGGTAAACTCTGCAGACATGGGTCCCTGCCTTGGAAGATTTTAATTGCCTTTAGAAAGGCAAAAGGAAATGTCTGAAGAGCAATAGCTCAGTGTGCCTGGCATATGATAGAGCAGAGTATGCAAATGCCTTCCTCATTCCCTGTGTCGTAAGTGCTGATAGGCTTTATAAACAGGAGCCCAGGAAACCAGCCACTGCAGCCTCCCAGACTGCAGTAGCTGCACATCTGGGAGACAATGATCTGAACCATCAGTTCAGAGACCGACTTCATCCTCCCGGTATGAAATCAGATGCTCTCTTCTGAAAGAAAATCAGAGGATTTTTTTGTTTGAAGACTGACAAACTGCAGCAATATTCTTGAGCCCCCTGTAGGTCCCTGCTCAGCTGGGGCTCAGAGGCAGGTTAAGGATCCCTGACCCTGCCTGGCTGATTATTGTCTGGAGGGGAGCATAATGCAGATCCAACTGATATAAAAATTAATGTTTCTGACGCTAATACAGTGCTCATTAGAGTCCAGCCCAGAAGAGTGACAAGTGGCAGAGACAGGAATTAAAGCGCCAGTGACAGACTCAGACACTGGTAACAACAGGCTCTGGCGGTACCACCACGGTCCAAAGCCCAGACTGACAACTCTGGGGTCACAACTGCAAAAGAAGCAGCAATTAGCAACATTAAAGTGGTACTAAGAGCAAAACAGACCTGGAGAAATAAGAGTCAAACAGAGCTGCCATCGTGCCAGGTTTCCCTGTGCAGCAAAGACCTGGCTGTGCGCATGCGAAATGCCAGACTGATAAACACGTCCTGCTACCCCTGCCAGCACCCAGGAGCCCTGTGCCGCTCAGAATTCCCCGGCTCTGCCCACAGCAACCACACAGCCAGGCAAAGTCGGCTGCAGCTTCTCTCTGAGAGGCCATCCCCATCACAGCCCAAGGGGCAGAGCTTTCACCTGCCCCGAAGAAGATGGACATCCCCTGCATCTTCTCACAGAAACCCTTCCGACGGCAGACTGCCACAAAAGGCAATCCCACCATCCTTCCAGGCAAGGCCTCAGAAAGGCTTTACCCAATCAAAGGTCACAATTTTGTCTTCAGAAGTTAGGGTACGACAGAGCCTCCTGATGGGGAGTGCTCCAACTCTCTGACCCTGATGGGTCAGGGAGTTGTCTTGAAACGACACAAAGGCATCCCACCAAAGCTGGAGGGAGAGAGAAAGCAGTGGAGGGAATTGCTGGCCACCACTGCAACTACCCCTATTGCAGTCCTCCAAGGGATACTGAACGTGGCACAGCCATCAGCCCCAGGACTTTTACAAGCTTCTCTCGTGGCTGGACCTTGACGTTTCTCTTGCTTGTTCCAACATTCCTGCAAACCCCTGAAGTGTAGGAAAGGAGGAAACTGTTCCATGTCATGGAACAAGCAGTCATCTGGAAAGTGCATGACAGAAACAACAGCTAATCAGCTTGGACAATTAACCTCTGCTCCTAATTCTTATGGTGCATGTACAAAAATGAGTAAACTACTGAACAGCCCAGCTGGCATACGTTCAGGACAGACATGAGCAGGATGAAGGGAATGGTATTTGCACAGGTTAAGGTGGTGTTTCTGGGCCCCTCTCCAGATGTTATTACTGGAATCCTGTCACCCAGGAGAAGGCTGTTCTACTGGATTTACCAGCAGAAGAATCCTCACCTCAGGCAGGCAGAGGGTGCTTCTGCCTTGCCCAGATCCTCTGCTTTGTCTCACACATGCAGCTCACAGAAGTTCAGAGGAGCTTGCTCAGATGCAAACCTCACTCTGGCAACTGGCAGGCAGCTCTGGAAGCTCCTTGTAGAAGTCCCTGCTGGCATCTCTGGGGGGATCATCACTGAGTGTCTGGATGGGAGGACTAGGCTGCAGAGGCAGCCCGAGTAGCTCATCCAGGCTTCTCACAAACATGCTGGAAAGCATGCCTGTGGCAGCTGACAAGGGAAACAAATGGGAGTCAGATGTCCCTTCCTGGCACTCTTGCCATGTCAAAAGGGCAGTTGGCATTGCCACAACATGCCTGTCAGCCTTTCTATGCGGTACAACAAGAACCAGGAGTGGCAACGGATTCCCACAACACAGCCAGCGCACGCTCTGGCTTTGGGAACACGTCTGAGGGCTGAATGAACACAATTATCTTTATGCAATGTTGCGCATTTCAGGTTTGCCATGCATAAGCAGCAGATCTCTCCCTGACTGCTCAGATACCAGATAAGGTTTCTCCCTACAGGGAAGGATGGGCCTTAAACCTGAGGAGATTTTATCTTCAGAATCTGGGGCAAAAGGAAAACTGCATCCAGGTCCTCATGCACAGGACCCAGGGCACACGCTGAATGGCTCCTTCAGAGTTCTCCCTCCCACAAAGCCTCCTGCCACCCCCCATCAGCCGTCCCGAACCACACCAGCAGTGTTTGGTGGGGCGAGAGGGGCATCCTTGGCACCACGCTGGATGAGGGCTATTAGAAAGGCAAGCCATCACAGGCAGAGGACATGACAGGGTGCGACTGCTCTGCTCCAGGGAGTTTCTGCGGGTCTGTTTATGTGACTGCCTCAATAAGGAGCTTTGCTTGCCCTAAATGTGTTAAATGGGCATTAAAGCGGCATCGGGAGGTGCCCTGGGTGTCGCAGAGCAGCCAGACTGACAGAAGAAAAGGGGAGAGCAGAGAAGTGCTGTCCTTGCCCACAGGAGAGAGCACATGGCCTCTGTGCTGTGGGAAAGGGTCTGCATCAGAGCTGAGAACAAACCCACCCCACAGAAAGTTCTTCCTTGCTTACAAGGTTGCAGCAGCCAACAGGGCTGGCTGGTTTGTTGCTAATGGCACTGCTTCTACTCAGCATCCCCCGTGACTCCCAGGCCACCCTGCAGCCCCGCAGAGGCAGAGCCTCCCAGGTCCATAGGGAAGAAAGGACAGATGCTCCCACCAGGCGAAGACCTCCATCCCTGAGTTGCACAGCGCTGTAGCACACTCACACCATGCCCAGCCTGTCATGTCATGTCTATCCTCCACCCACTCCAGCATAAGCATTTCTGCTGCAACTCTTTAAACTTCTGTCCAACTGGTTACTGACCTGCCTGAGAATGTGACCCCAGCTGCACATATTTTTAGGCGTAACTACATATTTATGCTGAGGCAGAACACAGTATCCTGGTTTTAGGCTCCCAGCCCCAACAGGGAGCATGGGAGGAGCTATTTTGGTATGGAAAGGGCAGCTCCACATTTTTTCTCTGCCTCAGAGTGCAAGTGACATTGAACTCTCCCCAAGGCAGAACTTGCTCTTGCGCTTTGGATGAGGCTGCCATGGCAATCCTGGAGTCACACACTGGGAATCCCAGCACAGACAGCCCCAGCATCCATGGAGATGCCATTGCTAAACTCAGCCCTTTCAGCTCTCTAATCTCATCAACATTCCCCAGTAGTTCCCCTAAAGAAGGATCTGTTATCGAAGCCTGTAGGTTCCCACACAGGCCATACCAAGGCAGACTGTTTGCTGAGTACAGGCAAAGAGGGAGGTGGAGGGGGATTTGCAACTCACAATGTTATTTTTGTCTTGAAAGCACATCTGCTTAAGAGGCAGAAGCCCCAGCAAAGGACTGGCAGCCACACAACTCCCCTGTTGTGAGCTGTGGCACAGGGAGGGGCAAAGGGGCACAGCTGAACCTGTGGGCACTGATCTTTGCAGTGTCCCAGGTTGTGGTAGACACTGCGGCTCTCAGCAGCAGTGCATCCTGCTGGACCGCAAAGGACAGAAAAGTCCTCTCCAGTGGCCTTCCAAGATGGCAATGATTGTGTGCAAGGCACAGAGCCAGGCCTGGGCGTCCCCCTGAGCCACCGGCACAGATGCCCCTGCCAGAAACAGGCAGCTCTGCTCTGCCCAGGGATCTGCACCGGCAGAAGATGCACCCAGCAGATAAATGGCTGCAGGTCACATCGCTGCTCTGCCTGCCTGCACTTAGAGGCCACAGACACCGAAGGCCAGCAGAGCCTCCCAGCAGAAAGGGGCTGTGAACCAAAAGCAAAGAACTGAGCCCAGCCCTGCAGAGTAGCTTCCTCCCCATCATTAGTGGAAACAAAACAAAACACAAAAGCCTCACCCAGGCACAGGGCAAAGCCTCAGCCCTGATGCTACGGCAGCAGCGTTGCCTGAGCCTGTCCCTGCCCCTGCTGATGCCCAGCACTGGGGAGGGGGCTCAGCAGGGCAGCAGGCGGGGACAGGGGGCTGGTCCGGTGGTGTGGGCAGCAGCCGCGCTGGCAATGCCCCGGTCACCGCAGCACACACCAAGAGCCAGTCCCCGGGAAGGGGGTCAGCTGGCATTGACTGCTCTCAGCACCAGGGAAGTGCTGAGCATCGCTGGGGCTCTGCTCCAAGCACAAGACCAGAGTGGGGCAGAACCACGGACACTCCCTGATCCCATGGGGAACGCAGCTATGGCATCGCTGAGGGAAACCTCCTTGCCCAGAGCATGTCCAGCAGCAACAGCACTCCCTCTCATGCCTCTGAAGCATGGAAATGAAACTCGCCTGCTCTTTGCCAAGCATTGCTAGTGATCACAAAACCATCCGCCCTTCCTCCACCTGGCCACGAGGGAAAAAGCTCTTCCTGTCAAGACTGGGGCACTGGCACCGCAGGTCTGGGAGGCACCCAGCCCTTTGGGAACAGCACTCCCAAGCCACCAGGCATGCCATCGGAGTTTCCCCTCACCACAAGCTACCAGTGCCATGTTGTTTCTGTGCTGAGCACACTTGACCAACAGGCAGCAAAAAACCAATTTGCCAGGATGGGAGGACAAAGAGTAGCAAAGCGCTGTGTCGTTCATAAGGCTCATGAGCAGAGGTGCCCGGGCACAGCAGCTCCCTGGAGTCCTGTCCACCCAGTATGGCAGGCAGGCTCCACACCCCTTCCCGCACACACAAAGATGTCACACTGCTTTTTAACAGAGGCTTTAGAAAACAGCATGTAGTGCAGGCTTTCAAGGGGACGGGAAGGATGGGCTATCCCTGCTGTGCTGTAAAATGGCACCTGAAGAAATTTCATTCTTGCAAGCTGCCCTGAGGTGGGACTAACTTGAACAAACATTAAATGCAACCAGCGTCTGCAGATGACAGACAAGGGGTCATGCTCAAACGTGGTTTGCCGTTCTCCTTGGTAGGTTCCTAGATCTAAGGCACCTCAGTCTTCACATTTGCCCTGGCTGAGAAGCAGAGATTTCATCCTTGTCAAGGATTCTCAGGGCTGGAAACTCTCCAGAGTCACCCTCCAGCCTCAGAAAAACTAATCAATGGCCAAAGGTTTAAAAGACTTTTAAAGGAAATCAGAGGTCACGATACAATTTGGGAGCCATTCAGTTCTCCATCATTTCTGCCCACCCTATGGCAATATTTCTCTAACTAGATTTACTGCTTACCTGACAGCTGCTGATGTCATCGCCTGCATTTGCCACGTTGCAGGACAGGCAAATTCGGCTTGAAAGGCTGCATTTTCCAACACACTTCTATCAGCCAGTACTACAAGCCCCAGGGAGCAGACAGCATCCTGGTCTGTACAGAGGAGATGATCAATGGGACTTCCAAGCGCCCAGGTAGGCTGCTCTTGCCCAACACCCATTGCTGGATGATGCTCAGCTCACCCTGCGCAGCTTCCAGAGCCTCCTACTACTTTCATAACTAACTACAGGGCAGAGGGGAATTAACAAAATAAATAAATAAACAAACAAATAGTCGGCTCCTCTGTCCAGGTCTCTCTGCTGATTTCTGGAGGCAACCTTCAGTTCCAGTTACTTAGCTAAGAGATGGAGAGTGTTTAAAATATAAAGAGTGATCTTGATAGGAGGGGAGCAGTTTTCCAGCACCCCCTTCCCACTCTTGGTGGGATGGAATTTATCATGAACAATAAGCCCCTGCCTGTGAAGCTGCTTAAAAGAGACAGGAGGTAGCACAGAGAGAAGGGAAAGTGCACCCCAGCGCTAGTCACTCTGCATGAGGAGGGCGATTAGCCACTCTCAATCCCTTCAGCTCAGCTGGTTCAATTTGCTACTGTGCAAAACTTCTTTTGCCAAAGCTTCTGTTTGCGAGTGTCTCCAGAGGGTACTGGAAATTCAACAGCAGCTTGCAGTCTAGAGCTAAAAATACCAGTTTGATTACCAGGGAAAACTGCCGTCTATTGCTGTTTATTGAAGAACTAGTTTCTGTGTATTTCAAATCAAAACTGCAACAGAAGGGAACCTATCTGGAAAACTATCTAGCAAACTCTATGGACAACAAAGCTGTTAAAAAGGTCTGACAATTTTCATAAGGAGAAGGGAGAAAGAATCATAGTCCATTTCCTCTTGGCTATAGAGATAAACATTAGACAAACATATCTTTTCCTGAAAAGGGTAAAAATGAATGTGTGAGAGCATCAGATGCAGGTATCAGACAGATACACAGCTTTAAAGACTTATCATGTCCTTTTCTTTTAACACCTTTAAGATCAAATCCAAACATTCTGGAGAATTCCTGAAGAGCAGACAATGCATCAAGCATGCTTCTGCACCCTCGAAAGATGAAGTTTTCCACGTCAAATACAGACACTCAGAGCAAAGCCATCCAGTACCTAACAAAGATAATCCACCCAGTCCCTCTTCGCAGTCCATGGTTTGAAAACCCCCACAGCCACAGGGGTGACCAAGCTGCGGGTGTGCACACACGCGCCCTGGTGACACACGGCGTCAGCCGCCCCCCACGCCCAGCACACCACGATCCAGACTCACCCCGTCGGAGCAGGTCCAGGGAACCCTCTGCAGGAAAGGCCCCTGGGTCGACTGGGATGGCTTCACTGTTACCGTGTCTGAGGGACTTCATGCAGATGTGCCAGCCCAGCACTGTCCACCGTGCAATGACTTCCATGTTGTAGTCACCATTCCGTGCCTCAAGCACAGCTCCCGGTCAAACGCTGAGAGCCAACGCTTCATCCACGGCTCCAGCACCACGAGCTGCCCTCAGAGCCAGCACCCGTGTGGCTCACATCGCAGCACACAGTGTTGGCAAAGCAAAAGACTGCTTTTTGGGTGTCAGGGAATAAAAAGCGGTAAAAGCAAGTTCTCCTGGGTCAGGAAGCTCCAGACCAGACTCAACAAACACATTTTACATATTAGAGCTAGTCCTAGACTCAGTAAAGCCACTACTGTAAGCAGAGCTGTGCTGATCCTACAGCTGTAATTTGATGGATGTAAAATCACAGCAAGGAAATAGAGTGTACCAGAGTAAAGAAAGCCCTAGGTCACATTTTAATTGACTACTGCTCTCGGACACCAAGAGGTCTTCATTTGTCATAAGGACTCCAGAAATTACGGGGAAAGGGCACAGGCACAGGCACAAGCACCAACAGAGCACCGCGTTCAGCCGCACCGTGTGGACACAGCGGTCCAAAAAGGTTCTCGGAGTAAATTAAAAGGTGCACACGAACTTTGCTGGATGCCGATAATCTCATTAGCTCCCCACCAAGCACTTCACTTGCAACCCGCGCTTTATCAGAAAGCCTGATAAACCCTTGGGAAGGGTCTCGGCGGGCGAGGGCAGCAGCTCTGCCTACGGCTTCGCACAGCACGGCAGCTGAGGACAAAAACGGGAAAACCAACCCAAACCACCCCGGAGAGCCCGAGCCGCGCTCCCGCGGCGCGCTCCCC
>VZZY01001542.1:212981-227635 GCA_013400335.1 Eurystomus gularis
GGGGACCGGGGTCTCAGGGCCCCGGCGTCGCGGGGAGAAGCTGGCAGCGGCCGGCGCCTGCCCGGTGTCTTTGCGTGCACGGAACTGTCTTGTTAGCGGCAAGTGCGGGTGGGATGCGGGGCTGAGGCGTGACCGAGCTGTTTGTGAACGTCTTTGTGAATCTCCTTTTGAACCACACAAACGTGAAGGAAACGGCTGCGGCTGCTGCGGGGCTGTCCGGAGCCGTCAGGGTGGTGAGCTGCGGCATGAGCAGCACCTCAGAGCCTGGTGCTGAGCTCCTGGCTCAGGAGCCGGTGGCTGCTGCGTTTCTAGCAGCTGGGGGCACGGAGGAGTTGGCTCTGCGTGTCCCAGGCCTTTGGGTCTTAGGGTTGCTGCAGTTACAGTGCTTTAAGATGATTCTTGTGAGTACAACTAACAAATCAAAGTGTCTCCAGAAAATCCAGTGTGTCAAAGATGTTTCCTTTCCCTCCAGGAAAACCTCTTGGTTTATTCCAGTGTGAATGCCAAACCCAGACACGCAGGAGCCTTTCTGCTTGCTGTCTTGGCGCTGCCTCTTCTCTGCTTGCTGATACAACTGCTTGGTGTTTTGCTGTCTCCTTCCTGTTACACAGCGAGCAGATGTTTCTTGCCCAATGGGATAAGAGCAGATTTTGGGGATGCCTCAGATTTTCCTAGCACTGGATATGTGTTTTCCAGGGTTGATCCTGTTAAGCATTGCCCCAGGGCTCTTGCCTGTGGATAGAACAATCCTTGCAAAGGGCAGCAGAAATACTTCATGGTGTTCAGACTCCTGCTCTCATCTTGGGCAGGGAGGGCAGGACACCCTCTTACCTTGTTGGGGGTCTGTTGGTCTGGGCACCTTGGCAGTCAGGCAGCACACTACGTGCAAGCTGGAGCCTGGGGCAGCTGCGATCGTTCTTGGCATGTGCCCAGGTCCGTGGTCAGAGGTGCTGTGGTGTGGTTTGCCTGATGAGTGGAGCATGGGCTGCAGGCTCCCACCCAAGCCTGGGGTGCTGCAGTCCCTGCAGACCTCTGCATAGCGAACACTGTACCCGACTGGCATATGTAGGGCAAGGGTGTGATGACTTCTGCTAGCCTGGGATTTGTTTCAGACTGCCTTGTCCTGGTTTGATTTTAGGTTGGTGATAAGGTAATGGTCCTGGCTAGGTCAGGGCTCTGGCAAGAAGTCGTGAATGTGCCAGCCAGTCAGACTTTCTTGATGCCTGAGGGGATGAGCTTTGAGGAAGCTGCTGCTCTTCTTGTCAACTACATCACTGCCTACATGATCCTGTTTGACTTTGGAAACTTGAGACCCAACCAGAGTGTCCTCATCCACATGGCTGCAGGTAAATAGTTCTTGCCAGCCTGTGCTGAGACTCTTGGCCTCAACACACAGCTTCTGAATGGGTGGCCCAGGGGAGGAAGCGATCTTATCGGGGCTGGACTGATGGAGCATCATCTGCCAGAGATGCAGGCTTTGTGCTGACCCAGGTGCGGGCAAATGCTGAACCCATTTCCCAGCAGCCCGGCTCAGTCTCCCCATTGTCACAGACATCAACCTGCCTCAGGCAAAGCCTTGATTCCATGTGAAAAGTATGGTTCATATCCTCCCAGTGCTGTGCGATTGGTGCAAGTCAGGGATAACTGACTTATCCAGAGGCTTTTCTGACTGCTGGGCCTGTTTGCTTCTAAGTCCTTCTCGCTGCTGGTTTTCAGGTGGTGTGGGAACTGCTGCCATCCAGCTGTGCAAGACTGTAGAAAATGTCACCGTTTTTGGCACAGCATCTGCCTCCAAGCATGATTCACTCAAGGAGAGTGGAGTTGCTCACCCTATTGACTACAGAACGATGGATTACGCGGAGGAGGTCCGTAAAATCTCTCCCAAAGGTACTGTGTGCTGGAGGACTTCTACAACTATCCTGCATTTCTTTCAAGTGCAAAGAAACTTCTGGTTACTTTCAATTCCCTCTAGGTGTTGACATTGTCCTGGACCCCCTGGGAGGATCCGATACATCCAAAGCATTTAACCTGTTGAAGCCAATGGGCAAACTCATCACTTACGGTAAGCGTGAGCAGTGTGCCTAAACCTCCTCCTGTGTAGGAGGGACCATGTGATGGCCAGGTGGCTGTGGATCTGCACGGGAACACTCCATGCTGCCCCATGCCTGGATGCAGCTGTGACAGAGCATTGCTGTTGCTGATTGCTGTGTGTGTTGTAGTCGTGTTATTTCACAAAGGTCTTCAGGATGCTTTGCCTGGGTGAGGCACTGGGGGGAGTGAGATTTGTGCCTTGTCCTGAGAGCTCTGGTCATAGGCTCCGAGGCTCTTCCATCCCATGGTGAGATTGAGTATGAGCTGGTGCCTGCAGGCGAGGCTGGAATGTCCCCACAGAGGAGCACTGGCATGGCTGCTTTGTCCAGGCTGACTTAATGCACAGCGCTAATAGAGCCTTGCTTTTTTTCTAGAGGATGTGTGGGTGATGAGGTTTGAGACGACTGAATACTTATCTCTCCATTCCCCAGCCCTGAAACACTGTGATTTTTTTGTCCCATAGACAAAGCCCTCACACAACCCCCAGTGGGATTCCAGACACTTGCACCAGTGTGCTGCTTCTGTTGTCCCAGCCGTTGCTGTGTGTGGCTCCCCTGAAGAAGCTGGGCTGTAGGAGAAGGCTGGATGTGATTTGTAACCCTCTTGCCTCTGCCAGCACTCCAGTCTAGCTGCACTGCTGCTGCTCTCCTAGGGGAGCAGTTGTTCTATAGTTTTGCAATATATGGGTGCCGATAATCCAAATTCAGCCTGTCTTGAGGATGAGGCAGGCACTTGTTTCCATCGAAGGTCAACTCAGCAGACCCTGATGTGATCCAGTTCTCACCTCTGACCTCCCTCACTGTGAGCGGCTGTGTATTATCTGAACTGTTACATGGACACATGCTGCCTCTTGCGTTGTGTGGATTCCAGCTCATCTGTGGCTCGCCTTCTTTTTAGGGGTAGCAAACCTGCTCACTGGGCAGAAGAAGAACTTCATGGCTATGGCTAAAACCTGGTGGAACCAGTTCAGCATCAATGCCTTGCAGCTCCTACACCATAACAAGGCTGTGTGTGGCTACCACCTTGGATATATGGTTGAAGAATATGAGCTTGTTGGAGGTGTTGTAGCCAAGCTGGTTAACCTGTACAGTCAAGGCAAAATCAAGCCCAAAATAGACTCTGTATGGCCCTTTGATCAGGTGAGTCTGAGGTAACGTATAGGCTAGCAGCACTCAGAAACTACTGGGGGAAGTTGTTTTTTGCACAGTGAGCTCTGGTTCAGTGTGAGCGCCTTGTTCACAGGGGCTGAGCCGCCACAAATGTTTAAAAACCATCTGTTTTCAGACATTCGGTGCCTTTTTGCTTTTGAGATATTGAGTGGGAGTAAAGTGGCTGGGCTCTTCTGCTCCAGTGCACAGAGCTGGGCAAGGCCAGACAGCGTCTCCGTGGAATGGGGCAGGTGCTCGGCTGTGCTCAGGGGGCAGCAGCGGCCCAGGGGGGCCGGGTTATGCATCAGACTGGAGCCTGCCCCGAGCCTGCACACTGTCATCAAGCAGGCAGCTGGGAAGGTTGCTGCTGCCCTGCCACCAGTGAAAAGCCCAGGCAGTGAAGCAGAATGAAGATGTTGGAAAGGAGGGGCAGGTTTTTCAGCAGCTCTGCTATGCTCAGTGTCTGGACACACCGATACAACAGAGTCAGGTTCTTCCGTTGGAAGTCCTTTGCCAGGGTAGGACTAATTGCAGGGCAGCAGAGGACTTGGTAATGATCAGTTGGTGTTAGTATCTGAGAACTAGTCTGAGGCAAATGCTTGAGGAAAACTCTCTTGGTTCCAGGCCTGGCCCAGGTGCGGTTTTGCTTAAAATTAATAATAAAAATCTGTGCGTGTATTGTTCTGTGGTTGTGTAGATGGTAGAAGCATTGTCCTTCTGTTGTTGGCTGGGTTTCTGCGGTGCTCTGCTCTGTTGGGGAAGGGAAGCTGTGGAGACATGCACTTCACTCTTCCATGATTTGCGTAGCAGAGCATCCTTGGGTATGTTACAGCTTGTCTGTGTGAATTCTTGAGGACAGTTTCCTATGGCAGGCTGGGGCAGCTGCACAACTCTGCCCAAAATGCCTCTGTGCAGAGGTATGTGAATGCTTGGCACTTGCTTGGACTGCTGGAAAAGCTGCCTCCTGCGTGGGCCTCAGACTGGTCTGGGTGGACCGAGGGGCCCAGGAAGGGCTTGGCTGCTCCGCATGGTGGGTGTGGGTCTCACAAGATTCCTGTTGCTTCCAGGTGGCAGATGCCATGAGGCAGATGCAAGAGAAGAAGAATGTTGGAAAAGTCATCCTGGTTCCTGAAGCACCCAAGGAAGAATCCAAAAAAGAAGAGAACTAAGGAGATGTGTACAGATTGTGAATTCATGGTTTAACTCCCTGATCTCTTTGAGACCTGGAAATGGGTAGATCAGTAGCTTCCATCTTCACCAGTACAAGAACACCATGGTTAAAGTTCAGATGAGGTTTGCATGCTCTCATGACTGACCCTTTGCCAGATATGCTTCCTGCTCTCTGTTTCGAAGCCTGATTATTTCATACATTTTTTTCTAATCCCTTGTTTCCTTAGTGAATTTCCAAACTAATCTTATTTTTCTCTGGCAGTGCAGCTGAAGCTTCCAGGCAGTTGGTGATTAAGAGCTGCATAGTCTGTCACTGTAAAGTCAAGATGTAACGTACTGTAGCAACTGCCAAGTATCTCCACAGAAACTGAGCCCTGCTGAAGCACTTGTGCCATCACCTTTTAGAAGCTTGTTCAGCAGGAGAACTGCCCAAACTTGAGATGTTCCCAACAGCCAGAGGAAAAGCATGGCTGGCCTAGTTTAATTCTTGCAAGAGCCACTCTTCTGTTCATGCTAACCATGCTCTGACCCCTCTGTTTTCATAGGCTCTAAGACAGGTTGTCTTTGCCTTGTAAATAACCGTCCTGGCATTCTGAAGTCTGGCATATTGCACTTAATTTGCAGTCACCCCTTTGTGCAGTCAGCAAATAACCTGACAGGCTGGTCTGGGTCCGAATACAGAAAACCAGTTTCAATTAGGTAACTTGATCTTGTCCATTTTCTGATTTCAAACTGTATAGGGAGATCTAAACTGTGTCTGATTTTTAGAAACTATAAGGACTCAACTGTGTCTCAAATGACTGGAACAATTGATGTTGGCTCTGTGCTTTATTAATATTGGGCTCCAAGTTGGTATTGTTAAGGCTAAACTTCGCCCTCGTGTTTGTATTTCCAAGGGCTGCAGTGTCGTATTGGACTTCAGCAAGGTGGGAACAAAATAAGCCCCTATTAATGCTTGCTTTGTGCTGTGCCCTGTGTGCAGGGGAGGTGTTGCTGTTTGGGAAGTAACTTTCAGGAGCCAGTCCTGTGAGACTGCTGGCTCTTCCTGTGGCACACTGCTCAGTAAAGCTATCGCCAGGTTACCAGTGTAGATAGTAAGCTGCCCAGCTCTGTGTCAAGCCTCTTGGCCTGGGCATCTTGAGTGGTTTAAATTGTGATTTCCATTCTCTTCTAGCTAGCTCCTGAGATACTCACTCAAACCAGCTCTCGCCTCATGGTTCAGTGCTGCAGTAGGGTTTGACTCTTCTTCCCCTGAAGCTGCCAGTCTTGGGACACTTGGGCTCTCTCTGCCTGGTATGCTGCTCCAGACCAGAACTCAGTCTCTCTTCCTCTTCTCTTTTGTGCATTTGGAACCTGGCTTTGCAGAGACTCAAGCCTAATTCTGTGAACACTTAATGTCCTGGGCAGTGTCCCCCCCCTCCCCTTTTTGCTGGATCCTGTTTTCAGCCCTGAGTGACTGGTGCTGTTTGTGCTTGCTTTGAGGCTTTGTCATGGATTGTAGATGCTGCAGGCTTTTAGACTTAATTTTGGATTTGAAAAGGCAAACCTGAGGGTGCCAAGAAGAGCTGCCCATCCTGAAAGGGCTCAGACTCCAAGAGCAGAACCTTGCTGCTGGGAGTCCTGCTGAGCTTTAGTTTAGCTCCCCAAGGAGGGTTGATGCCTGCTGGGTGAAGGGCCCTGCATATGAAGCCCCTCCGCTGCTTGAGAGCAGCCAAGTGTTGCACAGGGCTGGGGGTTCTGTGTGGGTAAGGAGTGTGGCTTCTTCCTTGGCCAGCTCCATCTGCCAGTGGAGCTCTTCTCTGTTGGTGCAGCTTGTATTTCAGGGGCTTGGGCTCAGTACCTGCTTCTTCAGAAATGTGTAGGCAAGCCTCTTGGGGACTTGCCCCAGTGACTTTAAGTATTAAAACAACACCATTCCCTTTGACCTCAGAGGAGGGCTGGAGCCCTGGCACAGATCCTTGTCAGTCCATCACTTACACTTGATACTGAACTCTGTGAACGTGATCTGATCAAACTCACAAGCACAACTTTTGACCTTTCTGAATCCAAAATCTTGCTGCTTCTCCTTTCAGCCTGCCCTGTCATGCTAATTTAGTTTAAATCCAACAGTGTCTGATGCTGCTTTACCAGGTCTGAAACAGAAGGACTGCCTAAATTGCTGAAATGGGAAGTCTGGAGCTGGTCCTCCGAGAAACTGGACTTCACCTTCATAAAAGAGCAACGTGCTCAAATGGCACACAACCCTGCACACCTTCAGGTTCTGCACACTTGTGAAGGGGGAAACTGTCGAATTGTGTTTCACAGGAATATCCTCTCCTTGCTTTGCTCTCAGCTAAGTGCATGCTCAGTGCCTTACTTGGATGGCCTTGGATCAGGCAGCGTAGTGAGGCTCTCGTGGTCTGTCCCTCCTGATGCTGTGTGGAGGAGGATAGCGTGAGTTTTGCAGCTTCCCGTAGGACACCTCTGACATGGTGCCTTGTGGTATGCCATGAAAACAGTATCTCAGTGCCTTCTTCTGTATGCCTGTAAGGACTAGGAAGTCACTGGAGCCTTTTCCATTCTGGCCTTTCAAAGTATTGCCAAAAACCTGTTATGACTCTTGCTAGCTCTGTTTTGTGAACACTGGTGATGTAGTCTGACTTACTGTGAATAAGACACTCCCTTTCCATGAATTGCAGCCTTTCCAGGGCCATTCTGGTGGCTCTGTGCTCCCCAGTCCAGAAGAGCTGTTGCAAAGCCCTTGTCTCCCCCAGGGCAGCTCTTTGGCTCTGGCCAGTCCTCCAGAGAGGCTTTATCTGCTTTCCCAGCCTTGGCTCTTTGGAAACAATCCCAGCTCCCACTCCCTTGGGCAGCTGCTCCTGGATCTTCTACCTGCAAATTCCTGAAGCCCTTCTCAGGGCACAGTCTAAGCCGTTACTCTTTGGTAGATTTTAGCACTGACTGTCTTATGTCCATTGGTAGTAACAATGTTTTCTACAAAAAGACCAAGATTAAATGTAACCTTGCTCTCCACTGTCCCCATGATCAGCACTCTAATCTGGGTGGTTGGGGTTGGGTGGGGTTTATGTGTGTGTGTGTGTGTTTTGTTGTTTTGTGTGTGTGTTGTGTTGTTTTTTTTTTTACTTTTTTATGGACAAACATTTTATGGGCTCATAAGTACGTAAGTAACCAACTTCAAGTGTCTTAACTGAAAGTTAACCAGCAGGTTTGTATACTAAGGACCAAAGCAAAAAATCAAGCAAACCCCATGATAAAAATCATTCCACTCAATGTTGCTTAACTGTTGAGGGCAAAGTTGTGCTATTGAGGAAAGGGGAGAGTCCTGTGCTTAAACTGTGTGTGCCACTCCAGCTATCAGAAGTGCAATTTAATGTTTATTTGACTGATTGTCTGATCCAAAGGTTGTGCTGTGAGGAGTCCAAGTGGAAAGCAAGAGTGAGGAGTCCCTGGGCAGAGGAGAGGCATCCCCGGCCTGGCCTGTGGTGCAGGGGCTGCTCGGCACAGGGGTGCCCGTGCAAGTGCCACTCCTGCAGTCGCCTTCCCAGACTGCTACTGCTGGTCTTGGACAAGCTGCAACTCCTTTGTCATCACCAGGCAGCTTCTGTCAGGTGTCTGACTCTGGTTTCTCAAGCTCATGTGTGCTGCACGCTGACAGCAGAAGGGGAAGGGTGTGGGAGCTGCCTTGGCTTCCGCAGAGGAGCACGACCCCTGCCAAGGTCTTTGAGAGGGGAAAAGGGTTTAGCTGTACACTTCAGTTCAGACACTGGTATTAAGCTAGAATTGATTGACCAGGGAGAAGCAAGAAGCACTGTGGGCCTTGGGCTTTAATGGCTGCAGGATTGTGGCCCACATACAGCTGCTATCATAGGTGTAGCGCCACTCTTGTTGCCCAATGAAGTCTCTGGTGTGCTAAGCGCTGGTGATGGCAAATTGTGACTGGCAAGTAGAACATGAGTGTGATGTGAAATGCGTTAGACTGAGCCTTTTACAACATATGGTCTGGTCTGTACTGTCTGAGTCGCGTTGATCTGCAGGTGTGTCATACTCGTCCTACAGACACATGGAAAATCATTGTTTTAAAAATATATTCTGCTTTGTGCGTGTAACCAAGTTGGAGAGAAAGCAAGTGTGCCAATGCTGTTTACATGACTACAATGTGTAATGCTCCTCTGTCTAATGTTACCATATGCCTTATGTGTTTCAAATGTTAATTAAAAGCATAACAAAACCCTCAGTGGTGTGCTGCTCAATCTTCTGTTGGAATGAACCTCTGCCCCTAGGTCAGCCTCTGGGGCATTTTACTTCTCCACACAGTCAGCAGGTGCACACAGTTATCTGATAAATTCTATCGCTTCTGCTCTCAAGGACAACTGTTAATTGCTGCCTTGCACACTGCAGTGAGCTTCTAAAGCCATGTTAGAAGGGCAGCTTGCGAGATTTTTCTGTTTGCAAAGCCCATAACTGGCCTCTGCACTTCACTGTGTGTCTGAGCGTCTCTATAGCCAGCGGAGATTGAAATGGGTGCCTGGGGTGATGGTAAAACAAGGCATGAACAACTACTACTAAAAATGTGCAACTAAATGTTGTTTATTTCTGTTTCTCCACTTAAAACCCATCCCTGCCTGTATAGTCTCCTGGGGGACAGCAGCCCCAGGCCCTCAAAGCTGTTAATGCTCTCCCCAAGAGAGCATCAGGCCCCAGAGCAGGTGCTGTGGAGGGGCTGCAGCTCAGGCTGTCTGTTCAATGACTGACCTGTTTGAGTGAACCGCTGAAATTAATGACCGCTCAGCTCAGGCACAGGGGCTGAGCTGGAAGCTGCCTGGAATGGCTGGAGGTGGAAGAGACCTCCAGAAGATGGGGCTGGACTACATGCAGGCGCCTGCCCAGGCGTGGGCTAAGCCCGCAGATGCTGTTGAAACAAGCTGCGTAACTGGCTGGTGAGGAGACGCATCCAGGAGGAGCTGGAGTTTCAGGGAAGATCCAATGCTTGCGTGGGGTGGGGATGGAGGTGCTGTTGTCCCTAATGTGCAGATTTCTGGCTAGCTCTGGGGATGTGGAAGCTCCTTGGCCAAACAGCTGCTTTTTCCTGAGCTGTCTGCGTTAAGCTGCAGTTTTGTCAGCTGGAAGGGACAGTGAAGCGCAGGCGCAGGCTGTGGCTGCTCAGGGAGGCTCATGTGATGTCTAGTTTCTTCAGCACTGCACAAACCTCACGGAGATACTGGCTGTCTGGATAGCCATTCCTGTGGGGTGGAGAGGGAAGTGGTGTAAATCCTGCTTGATGGTGCTAAAACCACTGAGGGGACCAGCACTTCATTTTTGCCCCATTCCTTCAGCGGGGCGAGGGTGGAATTCCTGCTCCTGGGGAACTGCTGCTGCCCGCAGGCACAGCTTGCACCCAGAGCTGACTGCAGAGCGCTCACGGGAAAAAGGCAGGAAAGCGGGAAGTGAAGAGGGCCCAGAATTTGTGTCCATGGGAGCATTACTGGTATAGGAATGGCAGAGGCGTGAGCTCCAGCTGCAGGGTGGCAGGGCTGGTCTGCCACACCACAGCTGCCCTGAGAGCTGAAGCAAAGGGAGGCACCAACTCTGCCACTGTGGAATCTTGGAAGAACCACCCATGCCAGGATTTGTTGAGCTGAAGCCCCTGGCTCTCCTCCTCGAACTGCTAAAAAAACCCACAACCCCACACAGGGAAGCTTGGGAAGACCTGGGCCATACCTGGCTTTGCCTCCATTCCAGGAGGTTTTGTGGGGGATAAGGCCCCATGTCACTCTTTCCTCTCCATTGCAGGACTTGATCTGGAACGTCAGTCCACGCTCAAATGCTTTCTTCAGCAGCATTGCTGTCTTCTGCCCATCCTTGTTGTCAGGCAGGAAGGCAATGAAATTTCCTCCTTTGTAAGGCTGTCCTGGGTGGGGATCATCAACCTAAAAACAGGAAGAAAGCATCTTTAAACAACAACAACCTGAGTGCTGCACCTCAGAGCTGGCTTCTGACAATGCACAGATGACTATGGACCCCTGGGCTGCCAGTCATTTCGGACTGAAAACAGAGGTCACAAGCTCTTCAAAATTAGCAAGCTGCTCCCAAACCCAGGGTGGAGCTTTTTGCCTTCCACAGGTCAATACCTCTGCTGCTTTGCACAAAGGGCAGGAAGCTCTAGCTGCTGTCCGCCACGTCTATCCCCCCATCCCCAGCCACACTGACAGACCCACTGCAAGTCCCACAGTGGGATGGAGAAGCCCCATGGTAGGTACCTACCCCTTGCACACCATTGGGGATGTTATAAGCAACCTGGAGCGTTGGGTCTCGATAGTAGCCAGGCAGACTCTGAGACATAGAGGAGATCTTGAACGTCCCTGAGATCTTGCAGCTTGGGGCACCTGAGGAGGAGCTGCAGCAAGCTGGCCGTGTACTGTCTGCTGCAAAACACGTCCTGCACAAGGCATGACCACAGGGGGCCTGGCAGGTCATGCCTGAGCCCTGGCAAGCATCACACCGGCCCAGAGGGGCCTTGCTGCTTTCCTGTCCAAGGCTGGGGCCTCTTGTCTGTTGTGATGAGAGGTCAGGTTCCTCCTGCACATTGCTCCTTCCTGTTGGGACCAGAGCCCTTTCCTGGTCCCTGCGCTCTGCTGCAGGTGACTGTTTGGCTGCAGCCTCAGGTGGCTCAGCAGCCGTAGCCCTGTACAGCCACGTGGGCAGGGAGTGAGGAGCACCGCCTGCTGCAGGACCTGGTGAGTGCAGCTGTCCCATTGCTTCATTGTGGCCTCCTCTGCTCTTCTCTCTTGCAAACTGGAATCTGTCTGGCAAAACCTGCTTTAGCCGTGCAAAGTCAGGCTCCCCCACAGCCAGTTTTCTCTTCAGCTGTTCCTGGGGCTCCCTCAGACTAGCAGAACTTGGCTTATCCACCACACTAGGGCTCAGAAGGCTGCTTCCTCCTTGCACAGCCTCAGAATCAACATGGTCATTTGCCTCCTCTGGTGCCAGTGCCTGCTGGAACCTCCAAGGACTGGGTGACCTCTTTTCCTCAGCCTCCGACAGCTGAACAGCCCTGAGCACATCTGTGTGGTCAGCTTTATCGCTAAAGTTCAGGTGCTGCAGGCCCACCTGTAGGGACTCCAGGCTGCTGGTAATGGCTGCACCCTGCACCGTGTCCTGGCTTCTGCTCAGCTGGGTGACACTTGAGTGCTTTGTACTGTCTGGTCCTGGAGACAATAATGAAGACTTCAGTGCATGAAGCCTCCTGGAAGAAAACACGTGGAAGGCCTCAGTCACTCCTGGCAGCATCTCCTTCGGGAAGGCAAGATATAGGTTGTACTTGTCTTTGCTGAGTCCAACCTGGAGGGAGTTTCCTCGCAAGAGGCTGCACAGTTCACTCAGGGCACTGTCATTTGGACCATCTACAGCGAGCTCTGAGTAGCTCATACTCTGACACACAAGATCAGGACACTTCTGCACAAGACCTTCCACCTTCCATTTAGCCTGCAAAAGCTTGCTCCTGTCCACCGCCTGTAGCGTCAGCACAGTGCAGTCCCCAGCGCGATGCTCCAAGATCTGCACACCTCCATCCCTGCACAGTTCATCAACAGCAGCACGGCAAACATCTTTCAGGTAAGACCACTGCAGAGAGTCCAGGCTCATTTCTTCACTGACCCTGCTGCCTCCACTGCCCTGGGGTTTGTCGCTTTCCTTTGACCTTGGCAGGGAGAAGCTGTTGGAACGTCGCAGCAGAGGTCTGGATTCAGAGGGTTTAGAGTCTAACACAGAAGAGGTCCTTGTTGTGTCAATGCAGCTAGACAGGCTGGTGAGGGGATGGTGCTTGATGGGACCCGAGCCTTTAGAGTCCCCAGAGTGCTGCAAAGTGCTGCTTTCTTTGCCTGCAAAGGGAGACAGAGCCTTGTGTCTTGTGACTCTGGCACCTCCTTTCACATGGTCCCATTCTTTGGGGTCCTTCTGCTGAGACTCTGCTGCTGATCCCAAAACCACATCAGTTGTAGAGACTCGAGGCTGGTACTGCTCAGCCTGTGCTGTTGGGTCACTTGGGCCTAGAGCATCTGTCTCTGGTAAGTGTTTTCCAGAAAGCTGCACCTGTTCCACCAGTGGAGAGTCCTGATTCAGCAAGAGGTCCTGGCTGGCCTGAGACTTGTCAGCTTTCAGAGTGCTGAAGCTGGCAGCTAGCTTGAGCTCACCTTTCCGCTCCGCCCTGCCTGGGCTGAGCCTTGAGGCCGACGTGTCCACAGGCGCTCTGGACTTGCGCAGTGAAGCCTCCACAGGGCGGGAGGTTGCTGGGTGTGAGGGCAGGGAGCTACTGAGCATGCCAACTGTGTGTGCAGCATCTCTTCTGGTGCTGAAGCCCTGAAGGTACTGCTTGGCCTGAGACACATCAACAAGGTTTCCAATAAAATAAAGCTGCTTCTCATCCTCATGGCAGAGCAACTGGGGATACAGCTTCTGCAGCTCATACGTCAGAGCTCTGAGTGCCTGGCTGTCCATATCCAGTCCTCTCTTGGCGATCTTCTCCTTGCGCAAGTTCACTTCCAGCTGCTGGTGAAGCTGCTGCAGGGCCAGGTGGGCCTGCTGCAAGGCATCCATGTCCCTAGACATACCTGCAGATGGTTGGAGGTACAGTATGGCGATGCCATCACTGCTAACATCTACCACATCTACATGGTGTTGGCGTAGCACACCTTGGTACTCGGCAGCACAGAACTTCTGCATGTACAAGTAAATGTCTGAGTCCATTGCTAGGGAGAAGTCCTCCAGCTGTTCCACAGCTTCCCCATCCACTGGGCCCCGAGCTGATTGGACTTTAGCTGCTTTTTCACACAACTGGTCCCAATTCGGCATTTGAGCTGTCTCTTGTGCTGACTCAGTGGAGTCATGCTGGCGATCACGCATTCTGGTCTCTTTGGCCACATGGCTGGAACCCGGCAGGAGGATCTCTCCAACAGCTTGGCCCTTGAGGTTCAGGCTGCCCAGCAGGTCTCTGCTGAAGGCCTGCAGGTCGGTGAATGGTCCTTTGACTACGCAGTGTGTGTTCTTGGAGTCGAAGTTGAACTGCACATTGCTGTAGCCTTTAAGCAAGTTCCTCAGGAGGGATTTGCCGTCGGGAAGCTTGCCATAGTCAACTATCATGCAAGCACATATGAAGATCTGCAAGTAGATAGCAAGGGAGTGAGAGCACAAGGACCAAAAATAACTGCCCTCCAAGGCACAGGAGGAGGCAAATGCACCTGACACTTGCCACAGCCCCTGCAATATTATGACAGAAGAGATGACAGGATCTACCACCTCTCTCCTACTTTCAAATGAGATGGGAGCATAACACATGCAGGATTGAAAGACCCAGCCAGCCCAAGCAGCCCTCAGACCTTGTATGCATGGCCAAAAGCTTTCTGCAAACAAGGACTGTGAGGGGCAAACTGCACAGAGATGTGGCCCCACTTCTACACACCAGGAGCTCAGCAAACAGCCCAAACCCAAGAGATCCATTACCCCTTCTGCATTCAAAATGCAGTTGCCTGCTGGCTCTCCCAGAGCTTCAGCTGCAGGCCTTCAAGCAGTCTGGCACCACAGGCTTGCAGGAAGGTCTGCAATGCCAGGCCATGCATGCAAACTCCCATGCCCTTGTTTTCAGTGCTCAGACATGAGAACATGAGCTGTGGCTACTGCTGTATTCTCTTGAAAGTGGAGGAAGAGAGAAGAACTCTCCAGGGCTGCCTGGACACAAGCGTGTCTGTCTCCGAAGCTCTCCTGAGAAGGAGAGAGCAAAAGTGCACAGTGAGGGCCCAGGTAACGGCATGGCAGAGGCACGAACAGCAGAAGGGCTGGGGAAGGGAGCCCTTTCCCTGCGGCCTGACGGCTCCTCCCGCGCTGATGGGCACAGGTACCACGCAGCCGAGCGCGCAGGGCCTGCCCGCCCCTCTGTTGTTAGCACGGAAAAAAAAAGTAATTCCTCATCTGAGTACGAACAAAACGGGGTTTGCTTTAAGTCTAATCGAGATTCACGGAGCGGACAAGGTCTCCCTTCCCGACCCGGGCCGGGGCAGCCGCGCCGGCCGCCCCTCGCTACCTCGTCCGGCCTCAGCTCCACGACGTGCGCCGTCACCTCCAGCGGGTATTTCTTCCCTCCGACCGACAGCACATGGTCCTTCACCGCCAGGATCCTCTGGGCCACTGGGTGGGGAAAGCCACCGGGCCCCGCGTCAGCCGGGCCGCGGGCCGGGGAGCGGCGGCCCCGGCCCT
>VZZY01001542.1:240960-278210 GCA_013400335.1 Eurystomus gularis
GCTGACGCCCCGTGTCCGCAGCCCGACGACCGCGGCCTGATCGGCGATGTGCCGGTGCTGCGCGTGACCCGGCGGGGCCCCGAGGCTGTTCACTTCGTGCAGGCGCCGATGGAGCCGGGCGCCGACGTGCTGCTGTCGCTGGACTGGGACCGGCGCTTCGACCACATGCAGCAGCATTCAGGTCCGTGCCCGGCCCGACCGGTAACGCCTCGCTGCAGCGGCGCTGGCTTCACCCGGGCCCCGGGCTGGGGGTGGTCAGTGCCCAGCCTGTCCCACCCTGCTCCGGGGAGGGGGATGCCCAACAGCTCTGCACCATGGTCCATCCCAGCACCTCCCCCGTGGGCTCTCTTTATCTGGCAAACAAACCCAACAGGTTGGAAAGGAAAAGTCCAACCTGCTTTGAAGCCATCACTGTGCACCAGGGTGCTCTTGGCATCCACAAGGCAATGACTGTCTCGTCTCTGCTCCTAAGCAGTAGCATGAGCCCCACAGCACCGAGCATGTGCTTGGGGATTTGAAAATATCAGCAGGAAAAATACAGTCTGACTGAAAGTCTCTTTTCCTGTGTTCAGTGGCACTCAAAGCTGTTGCTTGTATGTCTCTTCCAGGGCAGCATCTCATCACTGCCATCGCAGAACACATGTTTGGATTCAAGACAACTTCATGGTGAGCAGGGACATGGCTCCTTTTGACCCAGCGTTGATAAATCAAAAGCAGTTTTTCCTTGGACGTTTCACTCAAGCTCAGAGAGCCTGGGAGAGATGACCGAACTGGAGAGAAACTGTACAAAGTGCTTGCTCTGTCTTGTCCTCCTTCAAGTGTGTGTTGGGCATCTTTGTAAATAACGGGGAGGAGGGAAGTATGTTTTGTTTCAGTCACCACATTCCTAGCAGTGGGATGGCACTTAGTGCTGCACAGAGGGACCTTTCAGCTGGTCTTAGCTGCAGCAGCAGATGTTCTTTATTGGTGCAGGGAGCTAGGCCGTCAGAGAAGTGTCATTGAGCTGGACACCCCCTCCATGACCACAGAGCAAATAGAGGCCCTGGAGAGGAGTGTGAATGAGAAAATCCGGGAAAGGGTACCTGTGACGGTGAGGGAACTGGCTGCAGATGACCCTGAAATTGAAACAGTGAGTGGTGGGGAAAGAACTGATGACATCTATGGAACCAGAATAACTGTGGCATGGATATCACCTTGTTTGCCGTTGTCCTTCTTTTGTTAGGTGAGAAGCCGTGGTCTGCCAGATGACCACGCGGGGCCAGTGCGAGTTGTAGACATCGAAGGCGTAGACTCCAACATGTGCTGTGGGACTCACGTCTCCAACCTGAGTGACTTGCAGGTGGGGGGCTGCGACTGAGCTGCCTTGGGGAGCCTCGCTCCACACATTCAGACCCAGCACAGCAGAAGTCCTGGAGATCCAGGGTCTGCTGGAAATTGTCTCGATGGTAAAGGGCCTGGCAGAAGCCCCATGCTGGGTGAGCCCCAGCAGGGCTGCTCGCAGGTCACAGTCCTTGTCCCCTCAGCTCTGCTCTGTAGCAGTGATATTTTCTGAACTGCCGATGCCTCTGCAGAGGGCACGTGGCACAGGCAGCTGGGCCAGTCTGGCAAAGTGTTGCTGGGTTGCTCGCTGTTTGTTCCCTCTGCTTAAAGCACTGACAACTCTGAGTGTTTATCATGAATAAGAAATCCTGTGTGCAGGGAGATGGAGATAAAATTCTAGAGCTGCCTTTAAGTGTTTCTGTCTTTTCCATCATTTGTTGGAGCCCGTATCCCAGCAGAGACGCAGGGCAGAGAGCAGCCCATGACTAGCAAATTTTGTTAATTCCACTGTATCCCCATCCTTGGTTTTTTTCTGTATGTTGACCTTATGTCTGATTTTAATCAGTTTATTTTCACTAGCAGAGAGCCAATATTCACAACAAGGCAGAGTCTAGTAGGAACTGACCACCTGTGTGAGTGTAATCAGAGTTCTGTTTTTTTCTGACCAGGGTGATTTTCTTTTTAAGGTTATTAAGCTCCTTGGCACAGAAAAAGGGAAAAAGAACAAAACCAACTTGGTTTTCCTAGCAGGAAACAGAGTGCTGAAGTCGATCGAACAAAGTCACAGTACTGAGAAGGCTCTAACCTCGCTGCTCAAGTAATACCCTTTCGGCTTTATTTCATCTTTACTGTTCCTTCTGACTAGTATCACATGGGCCTCAGGGTACATCTGTGTCATGCTTTTTATGATGTTATCTGCTTTTGCTCCTTTGAGAAATCCTTTCTTTATTCTTCAGAGTGGTGATCCAAATTCTCCTTGTTCTTTCAGAAATGGGCCAGGTGAGCATGTAGAGGCTGTGAAGAGGCTGCAGAGTTCTGTGAAGCTGCTTCAGAAGGTATGAGGATGGCTGAGAAAAGCAGCCCCAAGCTATAGTCAGGATAACTGGGAGTTGAATTGTAGACAGCGGTTGTTGTGGATATTGTTACGAAAACTGCTCCCACCTCAGGAAACACACAGCTCAGTGTTCACACTGACTTCTCCATCTGCAGTACAGTTTATTTGCTTTTCTTTCAGAACAACTTGAACCTGCTTAGAGACATTGCTGTTTTGATAGCCCGGGACTTCAAGAGCAAACCTGCTCGAAGTCAGCTGTTTGTGTTACACAGGTATGGGGGGGGTTCAGGGAAAAGGCTCAAACGGCATCTTAACGTTTCATGGCAGTTGTATCTTTCTGGCACCTGTTCGGCTTATTTCTCAAGGAGGAATGTGCACAAGATGAATAGAGCAATAAACTGCCTCAGCCTGCTGGAAGCTTTGGTGACCGAAGGAATGTGTTAGCAGTTCAGTCACTGAATTCTTCTGGTTTTATAGCTAAGAAATAACCGTGTCTATCTGACTTCTCTCTGCCCTTGGTATTTTCAAATAAAACTGAGGAGCTCTGTTTCTTAAAGACAAACAAATGATTCCTAAAAGGTCCACAGGGATGCACAGTGAGGATTTAGATAGATAGAAGAGTCCTCATCTCCATCCTGTCAGCGAGAGGCCAAAACCCCAGGCCTGCTCAGGCCTTTGGGTTCTGATTGATACTTTGGACTCCAGAGGGAATTTTTGCTTCTTTCTGAAGTGTTTTTTCTTTTACCTGTCTATACAGGAAAGAGGGTGACTCTGAGTTTATGAATATCATCGCTAATGAGATTGGGACAGAGGTGAGTCGCTGATGAAGACTAACCTGACACCACTGGCTTTTTCATCCAAGCTGTAGCACAGGCAGGGCCAGGCTTGGCCAGACCGTGTTTGTACCATAGTCACAAGTTATGTGTCTGTTTCCTTTCAAAAGTTACCTGGGGTTATTGTCCTCAGTCTGCAGAGGAATCCTCAACCGTCAGAAGTACAACAGTGAAAATTCAGAGTGCTGTAGAAGAGCTCGTCCCCAGATGAGCTGTACAGAAACTCATTGGCAGTTCTAGACTAGACTAAATTATTTCAGCTGGGAGGGACCTACAGTGATCATCTAGTTCAACTGCCAACTGTATCCTTTCAACCCAGGATACCCCAGTACCCATTCTGCCCCCCCCACAATGTATGATTTAGCATAAAAGGTTAAAGAGCTCCCCTCCTTTTTACTTTCCTCAAGTTGAGTCTCTGTCTCAGTAATACACACAAACTCGTGAATTGTTCACGTGCTTGGGTGGGTCCTGCAGCCAGTGTCTCTGTCCTCTCCTGGACAAGAGGGCTTTGGTTGTTCTGGACCAAGATCCATCTCTGTCCACAGGAAACCCTGCTGTTCCTGACCGTGGGAGATGAAAAAGAAGCAGGACTCTTTCTTCTAGCTGGACCTGTTGAAGCAGTTGAGAATTTAGGTCCCAGGTAACAGGTTCTATGGTTTCTTTAAAACGAGTGAGAATTCTTAATGCTGCAAACTAAGCAGCTGAGCAGTAGAATTAGGGCATGGACCCTTGTTTGCTCTCTGGAGCAGGTTAGGCCAGGCTGCTCTCATTGCTGTACTGTTGTTACTGCAGGGTGGCAGAGCTGCTGGGAGGCAAAGGAGCTGGGAAGCGAGGCCGCTTTCAGGGCAAGGCCACCAAGATGAGTCGGCGAGGAGAAGTGCAAGCTCTGCTCCAGGAATTCATCAGCCATCGAAGTTCTGAAGCGTAAGAAACCGTTCCCAAAGTAGGGTTGTCTTCCCTGCTTTGCATAAGCCCCACCAGCTTCTCCCCCAGAGAATAAAGACAAACCCAGCAGCTGGTGCCCCTGTGCTCCGTGTGAGCTGATTTGGTGCTCATGGAAAACTGGGGGAGGGGATCTGCCATCCACGCTTTGCTACAAGGGTTCTTTTGTTTCCCCAGACAAATGGTCCGCGTTCTTCAGTGATAGAAAGCAGTGGCAAGCTTTCCTCAGGCCGGATCAAGCACAGCCCAGGAAACATTCCCAAATCAGCCAGGGCAGAGAGCAGCTGGGAGGGAGAGCGGGTGCCCCACGGGCAGGAGATGTTTCACCTTCTTGTGTCAGTCCTTTCGCTTGTTGGGCTGCAGGTGTTACAGCCCGTTTTTGAACATCCGGAGTTTCTCCAGTTCACGCAGATATAAAGCCCCTTGGGATCAAGGAGAGCTCTGCCCGGCTGCCCTCAGCTTTCCTCTTCTGCCGGGGTGGGTCCAGGAGCTGTTGCGATCTCAGCTGCAGACACTAACGGGCGCTCTGGAGCCACGGTGTGGAAAAGTACCATGGGGAATTCGGGATTTTTTTCCCCTTCTTGCTATGGCATCGAAGGTTTGGTCCAGATGTTGGTAATAAATAGAAACAGAATAAAAGAAACCTCTATCCTAAGGAGGTTTATTTGTCATGAGCACAGAGGATAGCAGCAGACCCAGCACGCAGGGTTTCCACACAGGGTGGATGCAGTTGTGCTTCAGCCAAGAGACTGTTGCCATCGTCCGAGCTGTTGGTGAGCAGCAGCAGGGGCAGGACAGCTCCGCTCGTCAGCACCCGTCGGGACTCCGCTTTGAGGGGGAGCAGGAGCTATGGTTCCCACCACACATGATGGGCTCCTACAGAGAGGCCTTCGGCTACTTCCACGAGGTCTGTCTGTCCTGTCCTGACCAGGGTGGGTCAGGGTGACTGCTGGGCCAAGCCTGCCCACCTCCCAGCTGGAGGAAGCTCAGGGGTGGTGTGTGCTGGTCTAGGTAAGCTTTCTCCAGAGAATTAGGTCCACAGCTGAGCTCTGTACCGAGTGAGATTTACAGCAACCTTTGCTCTGGAAGGTATGTTAGTGTGGGTGGGCTTCTGCTGATGTGCAGTTTGGTCAGAAGGAAGGAGCTCTCCTGTCTGATGGCTCTTGGTGCTTCAGTGCCAGGAGGGCTCCCATCAGAGGGCTGGCAGAGGCTGCAAACCCTGCTGCCATGTGCGGTAAAGACCCATCCAAGCCGCAGCAAGACAATGGATGTTACCACGGCTCTGTTGGACACCATCTCCCTAAGGCACTGCGAGATCTGGGCTGGGGAGAGGGCATCTCTGAGGTGCACCACAGTAAGGAACACTGCTGGTGGTCATAGCTGGGCATGGGGTAAATGCTGCAGGAGCTGGTGTTTTGGGGGCAGTACTGCACATGCACACATACAGTCTGGCAGGAAGAGAGTTTCTGAACCTTCATATCTATTTTGAACTGCCTCAGACTGAGAGAGGATGTTTACTAGCTGAGTTAATTGGCAGGCTGCTCAGCCTGTACAGCTTTGAAGTCCACAGGACGAGCCTGCAGCTGGCTTCCTGCTAACGAGCCAAGGCAGGAGGGCCAGGACGCATCCCCTGGGCGAGCTGTGCTGGTGGTGGCAAAGCAGCCGGACCCACAATGATGCAGCCGCTTCCTGCGTCCTGGGCAGACCGGGCGAGTGGAGCCTGGAGGCTGGGCCAGTGCTGGCCACCGACCCCCAACCCCACAGCACCAGCAGCCTAACGGCAGCCTCAGGGCTCAGCACAGCCCCAGCCAAGCCACTCAGTCCCAAAGCTGCATGAGTGTGTCCCTGTTCCTGATGCAATGTGCACCTGGAAACCCTGGATAAACAGTGCAAAAAGCAGCTCACCCCTCCCAAACCGCTGTGCTGGACGTGTCCCACTGCACCCCAGGGTGGAAGGCGACAAGGACCGGGAGGAGCCTCTCCTGGTGGTTTGCTGGAGCCCTGTTGGTGATGGCAAGAGAGACATCCTTCCTCCACCACCAACAGCAGCCCCTGCACTCAGGAGCTGACCTCCATCCTGCCTCAGCAGCCAGCAAGACGTCTGAACTCACCAGCTAAACACACCTTTAGCTTCAATAAAATACCTCTTGTTTAGAGACACACCCACATGTATATGTGTATATAGCTACACGTTAGATATGTATACACATATGCATCGGTGTACCCCGTGCTGCGCCACGCAGCAGCGAAGCTGAACACCTCAGGGCTGGGAGGCTCCCACAGGTTGGTGCTTTATCTCCAGATCACAGCATCTGCCCGCTCCTGTGACAGTCACCTCACCAGCAGACCCTGAGCGCCCAGTGATGCCATCCCCAGCCCTGCAGCATGGAGGTGGTTCGCACCAATGAGCTGCAGAGGAGCACAGGGTCTTCCCCCTGCTGCCACTGGGTCCCAAGCTGATGACCCAACCCATGGGCACAGGAAGGGCAGCAGGAGAGCCCTGGGAGCACGGGGCTCACTGTGTCATCAGCCAGCCACGGACTGCCTGAGCCTACAGCACAACTGGCATTGTGGGTCCATCCAGCAGCACTGCTAGTGAGGCCTTCGCAGTCTGCTCCCGGTGTGGAGTCTGTGCAGATTTAGCAGGGAGCAAACAGTGGCTGGGTTGCCCCCATGGTCTGGTGACTGTGCCCAAGCCCAGAGCTGGGGCAGCCGCCTGCCCGGGTGCACCATTACCTGCGGGGACACCCCTAGACAGCCTTCTTGTCCTGTGTGGCCAGGAGCTGGGAGATGCAGTAGGGGATGAGGCCGACGGTGGCCAGTGGTACAGCTGCGCTCTTGCAGAAGGAGAGGACATAGAAGAGCAGCTGCATGTGGGAGGGAGGCTTGAAGGCATCAAAGAGGTGTAGGATAAGGAGAGAGGCAGCGACACAGCCCAGGCGGAAGGGCAGCTGCTGGCCCTGCTTCCCTCGGCAGCTCTCCAGGTACATGTGGGAGTTGAGGGCCAGCCCCAGCCCAAAGAGGATGCCCAGGTTCCGGAGGAGGCTGGCGAAGGGGGTGGTGTCAATGTGGACCCACTCGGGGTAGGCGCACCACCTCTGTGCCTTCTCCAGTGTCCAGAGCAGGTCCACGCCGAGCACTCGCAGCAGCAGGTAGAAGCCCAGGGCGAAGGTGAAGAGGAAGAAGGTGACACCCAGGTACTGGTGGAGGCTAGCGTTGTAGATGCAGTGGACATGCTGGAAGGTCTTGGCCACAGCCATTCCTGTCGATAACAAAGCAGGAGAGGAGGTGGCACTCATCAGCAGTTGCCTACCTTGGAGCTGTGGAGCCAAGTGGACCCTGCAGCCCTGGATGCTCCAGTGGTGGACATGTGCCAGGGGCTAACCAGGTGCCCCATTGCTCACAGACGGCTGATTCTGCTCCCTCATCCAGTGACAACCCTTTCACACCCAAAGCTGGCCCTGCCTTGCCTTCGGGCTATGTTCATTGTCCCTCAGGGCCCAGCAGTGGCCTGCCCACCTGACTGGGACCATGCCTCAAATGGAATAGGGTCAGAGGCATGTCCTGGAGGTCATCCTACCATGTGGATGAGACAGAGCCATGGATGCAGCTTAATGTCACAACCCTGCACGTGTCTGTCAGGCTGTGCACTGTTCCTGGCGAGGGCGGTGGTGCCACGGGGAAGGGGATGGGGATCAGATACACTCACCTGAGATAACCCCTGCGATGACCTGATGGGGAAAGTGGGCGGCAATGAAGACTCGGGACAGGCAAACACAGACCTGAACTGCCCAGAACCCTGTCCAAAGCACCAGCCACAGCACCCTGCGAGGGACAGGAGGCCACATCAGTGCCAGGGCCAGCTCATGCTGCCCAGGGTGCTGCTGTTGCATATCCTGAGCAGTGCCTGGCCACCTGCTGAGCCCATTCTGGAGCACACCCCAGCTGAGATGCCATGACCCAGCTGTCTGCCCACAGCCGCCTGCCTTGGTGGGCTCGGCTGCGCGCCCAGTGGCACTGGAGCAGCCTCCACCCAGCACAGGTGGTTTTGGCGCACAGCTTACCAGTATTTGAGGGTCCTCCACCGCTTCTTCCCCATGACAGTGGAGAGGAGGGCTGTCACCATGACGTAGTACACACCTGCAGCACCCATGGCATGGCCTGAGGGGCTCCCTGGGTGAGAAGAGAGCCCCAGGTCAGAGCCCCTCTTCAGATCAGGCTGCACCTTGTGCCAGGTGAGCTCCCATAGCAGCCCAGGCCCCAGGGCTGTGGCACCTGGTGGCATGGCACCCAGGACCTGTCCCCTGGCATCCTCTACAGCAGGTGCCCAGCTCCACCCCAGGCACAGGCAAGGCTGGAGCAGGGGGCAGCATGGTAAAGGCAGCGTGGGAGTGTGGCTCTGGCTCCACCACCCATTGTCCAGGCCAGACTGGCCAGAAGGAATTGACCATCCCCAACAGCTCACACTGAACATGCCAGGGACACCTGCAGATCCTCCCCGGCTCCTGCAGAAAGCCATGGGCAACATGCAGCCAGACAGAGCTGCTCCAGAACCAGGAAAGCCCCTTCCCCAAGGAGCAGCTTCCCACACTTGGGGCTGGAGAGCAGAGCATGACCCCAGCACGGGGCAAGGCTGTGGCTGAGCACCAGCAGGGGTTTGTGCTGAACTGCCACGTCTGTGCCGAGGGTCAAGGTCTGATCCATGCAGGGGCTGCCCTGCCTCCACCTGCTGCAGGGACAGCCGGCATCCCCGGGAGCATGGCAAAGGCTGGGGGGACCCTACCGGGGCCGGTCTCACAGGTGAGTGGGAACTGCTGGATCGCTGGGGCAGAGGTGTTGCTGTAATAGTCCGTCTCATGGACCCACCAGTATGGTCTCTCCCCAAAGAGGATCCTGAAAAGAAAGGAGAATGGAGGCTGTCAGGGTCCTGGGCACCAGAGCAGGTGGGCACAGCTGCAGTTTTAGCTCTGGCCTGGGAGCCATCAGGGGCAAAGGACCCATGAGCAGTCCGGGACATCCAAACAGACACAGCATCCAGCTGGTTGCTTGATGCCAGTGGCCAGCACTGCCTGTCCATGTCCGCATCCCTGGCCACCGAAGGGGAAAAGCAAGAACTTTCTGGGAGCAAATCAATACACTGTGAAAAAGATGCAGTATCTGCTCCCTCTAAGTCTTTTTCAGGCCAAGAGCAACTGTCTTATCATGGAATCAGAGGCAGAGGCCACCCATCCCTGTCACGCATGCAGGCAGTGTGGGCATCCTGCTTGCAGGAGGCTCTGCCTGGCTTCTGGGAAGCACGGAGAGCCGTTGTGGCACAGCCCCAGCAGGAGCGTTTGTTGCCACTGCCAAGCTGTGGGCCAAACACTGGTCTTTGTTTTACAGCAGTGTCAAGGCTGGGAGCACACATCTGGCCCGCATTAGTCCAGCTGTGCCAACACACCCTGAGGGAGCGGTGACACAGGGCCACTCACCACTTGAAGACAAGGTTGAGCCAGTCACCGATCACAGCCACCCAGATGAGCCGAATGCCCACCGACTCGCTGAAGTGGAACCAGATAGGAAAGAGGACAAAAAAAGTGTTCCTGAGGTCAGCGGCGAAGGAGATGAAGAGGAACCAATCCTGCGAGCCCTGGAAGTGCTCCTGCAGCCAGTGCGTCGCCTGGATGCCTGCGTCATGCAGGAGGTTCATGCTGGCCATCATCCTCTTCTGCAGCCCCTGCCCCTCGGCGCAGCTCAGGCTGTCCCATGCTCTGCCGCGCCGGCAGGGTTTTATAAGCTGCAGGCTCTTGTTTGCCACGGGCAGGTCACTTGTCCCAGCACTGATCTTTGGACCCAAAACCACTTTTGCCAAAGGTGCATCACCGGGGGGGTTGTTACAAACATGTTTGGAACAGCTTACGTAAAAGGGAAAAACAAGCTTCGAGGGCATGTGGAGCATGGGGTGTTCCAGGACCAGCATCTTAACCCCTTCCTGCATGGCCTCCCCCCCCTTGCAGCACACAGGGTCTACCTCACTCGGAGGGTCCTGCAGCCCCTGCTCCTCCTGCCACCCAGTCCAACAGTTCAGCTGCCCCTATTGAACCCTGGTGTGTGCTCAGCTGTTGGGGAGGGAGGTTCAAGCATCTGCATTTGGTGTGAACAGCTCTGCAAGGCTGCTGCAGCCCCCAGCTCTACATCTACATCCCTCTACATCTGGCAGACTCCAGCTGCGGGGACAGAGCCAAACACACCACTGGTCCTGCCGGTGTCAGGTCCCTGCCCATGGCCTTTCCCTGCCCTGGTCACGCCGTGCTGTTGCTGGCAGCAGTGCCGGCACTGCAGCTTTATCATTCTGTTCCGTCCTGGGAGGTTACGGTGAATGAGTAACATGGAGAAGTATTTCCAGGAACCTGAGGACACCGGGTCAGCGTGGCAGGAGAATCCTTGCCCAGCTCTGGCTGTCACAGCTGCAGCACACGCAGCTTGGTGGCAGTGGCATGGGGCCCCCAGCCACAGCCCACTGCAGCAAAACCAGCAGCTGCTCATTCCTGGGGGAACAGGCAACAGGGCGTTAATGATTAGCAGCCAGTGAAAATGCATCACTTATCTCCCTCCTCGAGAAAGTTCAGGTCAAGATCCTTGAACCACTACCCGTTTGCCATGGTGCAGAGCAGGCAGAGGTCGTGTCCAGCTCTGAGTCCTGCCCACGAACAGCAGGCTCTGCACAGGGGCCCGGTGGGCAGCATCCTGCCCCTGTGTAGCCCTGGGAGCCACGGGGTCCAACAGGCAAAAACCAACAAACCTTCCTCCCTGGGATATGAGCATGGACCACCCTTGGAGCTGCCAGGCCAAGGGAAAGGGATTGTATTCGCAAATGCCTGTGCTCTGGGGGCAGTTGGGTGGTGAGAGATCTGCCTCGAAAGAGCAGCTCTGCAGCCACAGACCAGCAATGCACGTGCTCTGCAGGCTGCTTGTTCTCAGCCCCACGGAGCTGCTTGTCAGGCGGTAGCAGCTGGGATCCCTCCTGGCATCCTCACTTCACACCAGGGCTGACAGTGCCAGGCAATGGGAAACGTGGGCACAGCCAAAGTCTGACCCCGCGCTCAGCATCCTTGGCCCAGGCTGGCTCAATCCAGCTCTGTCCCTGGAGATGGAATGTGGCCAGAGCAGCCTTGCTGTGCTGGGGAGCGTGGCCAGGGGCTCAGGATGGTCCTGCCGAGCAACAATGTCCCAGTTGCCATCAGTGAACTGGAAATGCATGTGAAGGAGAGGAAAGTCAAGTGCCCAAGAGAGAAGCGGTGCAAGTGTTGCAGGATCAGCCCAGCCCAGGGCTGCTCCTCCCCATCCCTCCCAGCCCAGCCTTGCTAAGCCCAGGCGAGATGGACCCAGGCATTCCAGCCCATGGACAAAAGAGCCCCAACAAAGCAGAAGTTTCCACAGAAATGGAATTACTCTTGCAAAACAAATCCCCCAACAGCTCATTCCCAGGGTCCTTAACCAAGAGTGGCTTTTGCCAGCATGAAGGAATGCTTGGCTTCCACATCAAAAATATTTTGAAACACTCAGCAATAAATTATCCCTGAGAGATTTTACAGCAGAAAATGGGGGCAAAAGGTGTTGGGGGATGGGGACTAACGTGCTCCAGTGTCCTTGGAAAGAGTCACTGCAGGAAAACTGAGGCCACAGCAGTGAGAGGCCAGGAAAAAGGACAGGAGCAGTCCCTTCCTTCCTCCAGCTCTGGGAGCATGATGCCAAGCTCCAGCTTGCCCTCTGCACCAGGAAGCCGCTCTGGCAGCACCACTGGCCAGGGCCCGGCTTTCCCAGGGGAGGTACGGTCCAGGCTAGGGGGGCTGTATTTCTGCAGTGGGGTCTGTGTGCAGGATCCCAGCTGGCAGCCCAGAAGCTGTGTGTCCGCAGTGACCACAGCCGGTGCTGGGACACGGTGTCCCTGTAATCCCCAAGGCACTGGACACAGCTATGGGAGCACAGTGCATGAGGGTGCTGCTCACAGTGCCGATGTTTCATCCAGAAAGTTCCCAGTGTGCTGCAAGGTCTGGGGGTGGGCAGCGAGCAGGGTCACTGCCAGCATGGGAGCACGTCTGGGCTCGCCTGCGTCAGCAGGTGGGCAGAGTCCAAGCAGCACTCGCAAACACGTGGGCACACAGCGGCAGGCAGGGAGCCGGCCACTGCGACCTTCTCCTCAAAGGGAGCATCCTGTCTGTTCCCCCCAGGCTCTGGGAAGTGCCCCCACTGTCACCCCAGGGGCTCAAGCCCATCACAGCGTGGCCCTGGGCAGACCCAGCTCCCACAGCAAGAGGCCAGAGGGGACTGATGCCCACCATGCCCCCAGGGACATGTTGGCCAGCACTTGGCATCTGCAGCCACGCGCCAGGGCCAGGCTGTGAGGCTGGAGCTGAACCACCCTCGCTGAGCCCCTCAGTGCCCCCAGCCCCCTGGCGCTGCGGGGATGGGCTCCAGAGGCAGCGGGATCCTGCAGCCCGGCGCTGTGCATGCAGGTGGGAGCAGGGGCACAAGGGTCCCAGCAGGGGCTGAGCGCGCCAGGCAGCAGCCAAGGCCAGAACCAATTAAAGTAGCTCGGTACAGCCGTTACACATTAACTCCCTTGTTTGTCCCATATTCCCCGTCAGGAGCCTCCTGCCAGCACCCGGGGTCCAAGAGCATGGTTGGTGCACGCTCATGCAGCCATGCTGGCCTCATGGCCCTTGGACAGTCTGTTACAGGATACCAGTGACCTCAGCATCAACATCTGGCCACCAGCCGCAGGAGCCACAACAGCACCCATGAGCTACACAACAGTTTGGCCAGAAAAAGCACCCAAGTGCCTATTTATTGGGGAAGGTGGATATGGTGCTGCTCAGCCCACGGAGTGCCCATCCTGAAGTCCTGCAGCGTGCTCCTCCTGTGGGCTCCCGGAGCAGCCCAGTGCCGTGTTCCTATGCCCAGATCTTGGCACTGCCACAACAGCTAGAGATCAGCATCAGCTTGGCCCCAGCAGTCCTGGAGGTGCAGGGCTGTGGTGAACATTTCAGGCAACCTGGAGCTGCTGGCTCCCTGTGACCCAATGCCCTGGGCTGTGGTGTGGCCACCACACCACCCGCTCCTGTCACCCTGGGCAAAACCTCAGTGTGGACCATGCCACTGGCCAGCACCATCACCCAGCGTGCACTGACCTACCCTGGGGAGGCAGCGGGAGCCCCAGCTCCAGAGAAGGTGAGTGGCTGTGGACACCTTGCAACACTTTGGGTGGCATCCTGGATGAAGTCTCCAGAAATCACTCCTAGGGGCTGTTGAAGAACGGCTTTGAGTCTGCCTTTGGCAATGTTGTGGTGCTGAAATGAGAAATGAGTCCCCCCAAAAACCTAACCATGAGCACAGAACGCCCCAGCCATGGGGAGGGCAGGTCCCAGCATGGCGGGAGAACACGTCCACAGATGCACCCAATGGCCGGATACAGACTAGCTGTGCCAGCAGGGATGGGGCAATGGTAGCCCCATCAGAGCCCACCAAGCGGCGGTGCCAGACTCAGGTTAAGGAAGCCCCCATAGCGGAAGGGGGGCAGGTGGGCGGCACAGGCAGCAGTGGCGGGTAGGCAGGCAAGAGGGTTGGCCCCACATGCCCCGGCATCCTGCTCGCTGCTAAAGTAGATGCTGTTGGGAGAGTCCACCGAGGGGTCCTCGTCGAAGTAGTTGTAAGGCCTCAGGAAAAAGCCGACGCCGTTCCCCACAGTCACAGTGTTGGGGACGTCTTCGGCATGGGGGACATGCAGGAACCCCACAGAGATCCAGGCAACCAGGTCCTGGGCAGAAGAGGAGCCAGGCACCCTGTCAGGCTGAGCAGGACCTTGGCAGATGCCCCTTTGGCCATGGGACAGGTGAAGCCTCTGGTCGGGGCAGTGACCATGGTGCTCAGCTCCCTTCTGCCCAGGGGAGCCTGACTCACCTTGTTGGTGATGGTCTCGTTGTTGATGAAGTCAGCGAAGGCAACCATGGGCATCCAGGGGTCATTCTGGTTGTAGATGCTGGTGCTGGTGGGCTCCTCCTCCTTCCGCCGGGTCACAGCCAGCTGGTACCTGCCAGCACAGGGAGCAGAGGGGCTTGTCTGTGCTGGCACCAGGCAGGGCAGCCACAGCATCGCTGCCTGGGCATGTGCTGGCAAACAGGTTGGGTGCATCCCTGGCATGTGCCAGGGGACTTGGTCTGGCCTGGGTCAGGACCGGCGTGGCAGCGACAGGCAGCAACCCTGGCACCTTTGGGCTCAAAGCGGATCCCTCGCTACCCATGCCTGCTCCAGCACAGCTGGGAAACATGAAGGTGTCCAGGCGCAGATGCTGCTGCTCCTGTCCAACACCCTTGCTTCAGCCACAGCCATGTTTAACCCCTGCAGCCTCCCCAGAACGCGAGCCGTTCCATTTCAGCCTGGCCGTGAGCCAGTTCTGTGCTTATTCCAAGCATTTTCCAAAAGACATTCTGTCCTCACATGAAGATGTCAAGACCTGGGGATGCCAGAGCTGCCCTTGGGAGCTCATCCTACAGTCTGGTTGCCCTCACAGGGAAAAACACATCTGATTGCTCTAACTTAGTCTTATCTGGGGTCAGATTCCTGCCTGTGAACTACTATGAACAGATGTTGTTGAGCAACTTTTCAAGGGATTTTTTTTTCAGAGCCAAAAAATATGTGTTTGCTGTTTAACCCTTCCCTGCAGCCTGACACAGGCTTGGTGGGAGACACACATTCCCCCCCACCCGCCCCAGGAGCAGCCAGGGACAGGGTGGGAGGAGAGCGGGTGGTGGCCGCGTGCTCCAGCCCAGGCACCCACCTGCCCCAGCTGATGGACCTCTCCATGGGGCTGCTGGTGGGCAGGTGCTCCCCAGAAGAGCTGGCAATCTGGATCCGGTAGCTGCGTGGATGTCCCCACTTGTTGGGATTGGGGCTGGCAAAGGAGATGTAGCGGGGCATGGGGGTGTTGAGTGGGAATGCCGCCTCGTCCTCCCTCTCCAGCCTTTCCCTGCGGAGGTATGGCCGCTCAATGGTGTTCTGCATGCTCCAGGGTACATTCACATGCTCGTACCCCATGTCCTGGGTCTCCAGGGAGTTCAGCTGCCCTGTGAAGCAAAAGGGAAAACCCTCCTGAGCTCCACGCCCTAGGTAGAGCTGCAGTGCACAGTGAACCACAGCCATACACAAAAGCACCCAGACCTACCGTCGACATCCAGGTCCACCTTGTAGTGGATGTGGTGGAGGTGCATCGTCCCCAGCGTGTGGAGCCCAACCCTGTTGCCATAGTTGGTGCCTTGGCCGTAGAGGAAGGAGGAGCTGATGTATCCAGTGGCATGCACCCGGACCTCCACAGTCCCGCTGCCATGGAACATGAAGTCCCAGATGTAGTCATAGTTGATGAGAGTGGAGATGGCACGGATGACTAGTGTGCTTTTCCGCAACCCACCGTAGTATAAAGACTGTGAGTCAGAGAAGTGGCGCCGCAGAGGGATAGCAGAGTCATGCTCAAAAATGCAGATTGAATTTTGGTTGGCTTTGGGAGTTTCTGACTCTGCCAGGTAGTGCCGGTCCATGTAGGTTGCCGTGTATGGGCAGTCGAGACCCCGGACAAGCTCATAGGCAAACCTGCCGATGCCAAAGCTCCCATCCAGGTAGCGGGTTGACATGCCTCCGGGGCAGTTGGAGCCATACAAAGCTAAGGCTTCCTGGAGACTCAGCTCATAGACAATTCTCTTCCCATGGTACCTGATGTCAAAGAGGCGTGGGCCAGAGTTGAGGTTCATGCCAAAGGCAATGCTCCAGCCCTGGAAGGTGACACGGTTGTTCCTGACACTGTAGCGGGGACCCTGGGGCTCATACTGCAGTGGACCTGGGGAGCCGGGTGGGTGCCGGGGTCTCATTGAGCCCAGCACCGCTTCAGCCTGGGGCTTCTTGATCCCGATGACCTCCAGCAAGTTGGTCACAAATGCAGCCTCCAGATCCTGTGGGCTTGCAAAGTACTTGCCGTTGTAGAAGACTTGGCGCAGCTGCCAGCGGGAGATGTGGAGGTCCCCATGCTCCACCAGCACCTCCAGCCCCACTGGTGAGAGGTAGTAGCCAGTGCCGGCCACATTCTGGAAGAGGACAAACCAGGTTGCACGGTCGCCAGACTTGAAGCCCCGTGGGGCTGTTGTGAGGATGGCCAGGTCAGTCCCATCAGACTCACAGCACGCAGCGAGGAAACGTGGTGCCTTTCTCAGCTCCCGCTGGATGAGGGTGTTGATATCCACGTACTCCTTGCCAGTAACGGGTCTGCTGTGGTACGGCACCTTCCTCCCGTACTTCTGCACCGTGACATCCCGGTGATACGCCGGCATCGGCAGCGGACCCACCACGTACTCGGTCACGTTGGGGTCTGGCTGGTTCCCAAAGTACAGCACAGCCAGCGCCTCCCGGGGGGGGCGAGCCCCCCCACCATCCAGGAACCGCAGCACCTCTGCCTTGGCGGGGACCTGCACGTCGACAGAGGCGATGCAGTTGTCGGAGGGTTTTGCGTGCGAGGCGTCAACCAGCTGCACCCCGAGGTTTCCCCGCAGGTACCGCACCACTTGCACCATCTCTTCGGGTGTCAGATCGGCAAAGACCAGGCTCTGGGTGTCATCGGTGCCCTCCTGCTCCGGGGGCCGGTGCTGGCAGGTGCTGGGGGCCCTTCCTCTGGTCAGCAACACACAGACTAAAGCGAATATTGTGGCTAAAGCCAGAATGAGGAGGATGAGCACGGTTTTCACATTCATGTCTGCTGAGGCACCGAGAGCTCCCGCAGAGTGGCAGGGCGGGTTTCCAGATGCAGAATCTTCCCCGTGATTCACTGACTGAAGGGGCTGGGTTTGGTTGGGTTTGGTTTTTTTTCCTTCGTTTCCTTGACAGGGAATAGCCCAGAGGAAGCTCGCAGGGCAGGCGCAGGGGAACATTCCCAGACATGTCCAGGATTTGCTGGGAACCATAAAAGGCAACTTTGGTCTGCTTCCCCCAGTGGGTCACAATTTTAAGTAAACTTAATGCTTTTGCATCTGTCCTTCCCTTCTTGTCTGACATGATATACTGCAGACCTTGGAGAGGACAGATCCAGAAATAAATTAGTCTCCCTGCACCTCCTCTTAACCCCTCAGATGCAAACAGCTGTGCAGGCAGCAAAGATCACAAGGATGATGCTCTTCCATGTAGAGTGGTGCTAAGCACAGCACCATGGCCCCATCCTGCCACAGCCCCGCCATCACCAGCAGCTCCTTTACAGCCTGTGCAGAGACCTCACAGCAGCGCAGGCTGCTGCCAACAACCTCACGCATGGGAAGGCACCTCCAGCAGCCACGCGGCTCCAGCACCCTGGCTCAGGCCCAGAACAGGGCTGACTCTCGTGTGAATGTGGCCAGCATCGGGCTGAGCTGGCCCACGTGGCTGAGGTTTGGCTGGTTAGCACAGATGCACCCGTGGGGATGGTGCTGGTGCAGGGACAGAGAGACCCATGCCTGGAATAGTCCCCTCTGCTCCTCTCACCTGCACTCATCAGCAATTGCCCAAGCGCTGCAGCCCAGGCAGGTCCTGGCTCTGTCCCCAGCCTCATCCCGAGCACCCGCAGAGCCTGGTGCCAGCACCTGCCTCAGTCCTTCCCTCAGCACCCCCGGGACTCCCCAGCCCATCCCTCTGGCTGGACCATCCTCATGCCCAGATGAGCATCCAGAGCCTCACTGCTGGGCTGCTTGTGGATGCAGGAAACACAGCAGAGACCCAGACACCGCTGTAAGGCATAAGAATGAGACCCTCGAGAGAGCACTGGACTAGAACCATTTTAATTTCTTTAACCTGAGATGGGCACTACACAGCGCTTGCTTCTGCAGCAGAGGAACAGGATTTTCTCCTCACTTTCCTCTTGCAAAAAACTCAAATTAAGCAATTAGCAGAGATAACGTAGACTCTTGCCTGGCATCATGCCAGGAAGATTATGCTTCCCTTTTACAGAGCACTATTTTAAAAGCAATGATAAAACATGAAGTCATTGCACAACTGGAAATTGAGACAACCTCACCAAAAAACTGAAAATCTGAGACAGAACAGTCAACCCGGAGTCTCTGACTGTGTCTCCTAACAACTGCCCTGTAGCATTAAAGCCTGCTTGTGTTTTGGAAACCGTCATAGGTGAACGGGGGGAGGTTTGGCAAACACGAGGCAGTTTTGGGCAGGCATGCAACAGGGTTGATTTCACACGCCGTAAAGTCCTGCTCGCTGGTGAAAAACACGCTGTCGTGTGAGTATATGGAGGGATCCAGGTCATAGTAGTTGTAGGGTCTCAGGAGAAAGCCGACTGAGTTTCCCACCGTTACAGTGTTGGGAATATCCTCAGAGTGCGGGATGTGAAGGAAACCAGTGGTTATCCAGGCAACCAGGTCCTAGGCAGGGAGAGTCACAAGACCACGGTTATTTCAGAAGCCTGCAGTGACCGAAATCTGCACAGGGGCTGTGGAAAGTTATGGGAGAACAGGAGAGGACTTCCACAGGCACCAGTGGCTGTGTTCCCACGTGCAGAGTTTCTCCCCCACTGGCAAAGATCCCCTCCCTTCCCCAAAGACCTGCCCACAGCCACAGCTGCAGATGTCCACCCAGCAGAAGGGCCCTTGCCCTGACCCCCGTGGCCACGCTTTGGCCTCACAGAGATTTTCCTGACCTTTTGCCAGCATTTCTCCATAGGCAGAAGTGAGCTCTGCACTCTGACCCATGCGCTCTGACCAAAGCGCCAAGTAGATACACAGAAAAGGGGATGTTCAAACCCGCTTCCCTCCCTCCCCGAGGTGCTGCTCTGCCAGCTGAGCCCACTGTCCTGCAGGCGATGCCGAGGCCACACTGTGCCCGGGGCTTCTGCTCCACCTGGGGCTGGGTATTACAGCTCCAGCCCAGGGGAGCCCAGCCCACCTCATTGGTGATGGTCTCGTTGTTGATGAAATCAGTGAAGGCAACGGTGGGTGTCCAGGGGTCGTTCTGGTTGTAGATGCTGGTGCTGGTGGGCTCCTCCTCCTTCCGCTGGGTCACAGCCAGCTGGTACCTGAGGACAAGACAAGAGATGAGAGCAGCCCCCTGGGTCAGGGCAGAGCTACAAGCCAGCTCCCCAGAGAGTCTGCAGAGCACAAGCAGCTCCTACAGAGTAACCCCAGCCCAGGAGAGTGTTTTCCCTGTGCCTTTCCATCAAGGAATACCCACAATGATGCCTCCCCAGCTGGCAGGGCCAGGGCACCTCTGAGAGCCCACTGTCCCATCAGGGCAGTCTGACCTTGCCCAGCTGATGGCCCTCTCCATGGAGCTGGCTTCAGGGACATGGTCCCCTGCAAAACTGGTGATCTGGATCCTGTAACCACGCTGATGGCCCCACTTGTTTTTGCTGTTGGCCGCGAAGTAGATGTATCTGGGCATCTTTGACTGGAGCCGGAAGGCAGCCTGGTCCTCCGTGTCCAGGATTTTCTTGGTGAGCCGTGGCCGCTCTATCTGCTGCTCTGGGCTCCAGGGAGCCCGTGTCATCTCAAATGCCATGTCATGGGCCACCAGGGAGTTTTTCACCCCTGCAAAGCAAAAGCAGAGTCACTGAGGAGCATCCCCAGAGTCCCCTGGCAGAGCTCGCTCTCCCCATCCTCCCTCTGGCACCGTGGACTCCAGGCACCAGCACCTGCCCAAGAGAGCAGCTGCCGCTCTGCAGCTCCACTGCACCATGACTGCACGGCACACACGTTCATCCGCGGCTGTCCCTCTGTACATTTGTCTGACCCAGGCAGCACCATGCTGTGCAGACACCACATCCACAGGAACCCTTGCCCTCTGCAAGGGACAAGAGGGGAATCTTGTCCCAAGGCAGAAGAACAGGTTTTCTTCCTAGAGCAAGCACAGTGTAATTAACTCAAGCGCCTGGTGGCCCAGGCGCTGTGTTTGTGCTCATCAGTACTTGTCCTGCGTGCTGGAAAGCACCAGGCAGAGCCCAGGCTGGGGCACATTTGCACATCACAGAGCTGGAGCAGCCTGTGCAGTTCAGGTCTTTCCACAAAGGAGCTCTTAGCCTCTAGCTCATGACTCAACAGAAGGGGCACAATAGCAAAAAAATCCCAGGACAAGATGGCAAAGAGCTGGCCAAGAGAGCTTGATGGCCAGCACCAGCGCAGCTCTGGCAGTGGGACCAGTGCTCGGTCCCCGCTGCCCATCCAGCCAGAGTGTGCGGCACAACGTCCTCCTGTGCTCCGCAGTTTTGCAATCTCCTTTTTTTAACATAAGTACTCAAAACTCACCCTAAAAATATTCGGAACAATCTTTAAATTTGTGTTTCTCAATCAAAAGGACATTGGGAAATTTTTACTAGATGGCAGGAGCACGCAGCAAATGCAATTTCAGCAGGAGTGCAGGGACAGATTTGCAGCATAGATGATAGGGGAAAACAGAGAAAACTGCAGCCAATGCTCCGGTCGCTGCTGTCAGCAAAGGATTCCTTGTAGCCCCGGCAAAAGGCAGCACAGCCGTGAGCTGGGAGCTGGCTCCCTGCCCAGCATCCGCCTGCTGTGCCCACAGCCCTGCAGCGCGGGCAGCTGCCTGCCCCCCTGCCACACGAGCAGCAGGAACAGCTCAATAAAGCTGTAAGAAGTGGGGATGCAGCTGTAAGAAGTGGGGATGCAGCTGTAAGAAGTTTGGATGCAGCTGGAAACCACATCCCAGCAAAACAGATCGATCAACTCAAATGATCATTTGGGGCTCAGGACAGGGACAAGGCACCAGCAGGAAAATCCTGCCCTCTGCAGAGCCCCAGAGGCGTCGAGGCCAGCAGAGCAGGGCTGGGCTGGGTCCGTCTGCCTGGGCGGGAGGGGAAGGACCCACTCCCACCCATGCCAGGGGCTGCGCACGCAGCGGTGCTGGCATTACCCAGCCCAGGGAGCCCAGCTCTGCACGGCGCTACAGGGTATCTACACGGGGCAGAGGGGGAACCTCTCCCTGTGTCACAACAGCTTTTCACTACTCCAAATCAGGAAGGGAGGTGGCTCTGTGTGAACACACTACCCTACCCATGTGTGGAAGGAAAAAGCTGTATAATGACCAGAAAATGTCAAGTTTTGGGACTTTCAAAGTATTTAGGGAGAGCACAAAGGGGAGAAGACCCAGACCTACCTCCCACGTCCAAGTCCACTTTATAGTTGATGGAATGGGTGCGTATCATGCCCAGCGTGTGCTCCCAAACCCTGTTGCCAAATCTCAGACCATCCCCATGGAGAAATGATGAGCTCACATAACCTGTGGCCTGGACCTTGCCTTCAATGGCCCCATTCTGGTAGAAGATAAAGTCCCACACATAATTGTGGTTTCCCACAGTTGCAATAGACCGAACAACCAGAGCAGAGTTGACCAGCCCCCCGTAGTAGAGCGACTGCAAGTTGGAGTAGTGTCGCCTCAGAGGGGAGCCCAGGTTCTGCTCAAAGATGCAGAGTGAAGCTTTTTTCTTGCTGGGCCTTAGGGTCTCAGACAGAGAGTGTGTGTCCACATAAGTGGCCAAGTACGGGCAGTCGACGCCTCGCACCAAGGGGGAGGTGTAGCGTCCAATGCCAAAGCTCCCATCCATGTACCTCGTTGACATCCCTCCAGGGCAGTTGGAGCCGTACACTGACAACGCCTCCTGGACACTGATTTCATAGGCAACCCTCTCCCCCTTGTGTCGGATGTCAAACAGGCGCAGGCCCGTGTTCACGCTCATCCCAAATGCAAAGCTCCAGGCCTGGAAGACGACGTGGTTGTTTCTGACGCTGTAGCGGGGACCCTGGGGCTCGTACTGCAAAGGGAACAGCGCAGCTGGAGTTGCTCGGGGCTTCATGGACGAGAAGTCCCCATCCTGTGGAGCTCTCTTCACCTTCTCCACGCTGATGCGGCCCTGCACGTAAGCGCTCTCCAGCTGAACCATGTCCCTGTAGTACTGCCCGTTGTAGAAGACCCTGCTCACTGCCCACCGGGAGATGTCCAGGCTGCTGTGGTCCACCAGCACCTCCAGCCCCACCGGGTGCAGGAAGAACCCGCTCACGTTCTGAAACATGATGAACCAGGACTTACGGTCTCCAGACTGGAACCCATGAGGGGCTGTGGTCTGAAATGCCACATTGGTGCCGTCGTACTCAAAGACTTCTTTCAGGAAGGTCGGGGCTGCAGCAAATGCCACCATCTCTAAGAATGCTCCCACCTGCATGTACTCGCTGCCCAGCATTGGTCTGCGGTGGTACGGCACCTTCCTCCCGTACTTCTGCACCGTGACATCCCGGTGATACGCCGGCGTCGGCAGCGGACCCACCACGTACTCGGTCACGTTGGGGTCTGGCTGGTTCCCAAAGTACAGCACAGCCAGCGCCTCCCGGGGGGGGCGAGCCCCCCCACCATCCAGGAACCGCAGCACCTCTGCCTTGGCGGGGACCTGCACGTCGACAGAGGCGATGCAGTTGTCGGAGGGTTTTGCGTGCGAGGCGTCAACCAGCTGCACCCCGAGGTTTCCCCGCAGGTACCGCACCACTTGCACCATCTCTTCAGGTGTCAGATCGGCAAAGACCAGGCTCTGACTCGTGGATCCCACCTTCTCCACGATGTGATGTTTGGATTCACAGCTGGGTGATTGCTTCCCCCTGCTCAGCAGCATGCAGGAAAGAATGAAGATTACTACTGCAGCCCCAACCAGGAGAATGTAGGGAAGTTTGGGGTTCATCTCTCCGAGTACAGAGACAGCGTGTGGGGTTTGGCTGCAGCATCCAGAATAGGTCCCTCAGCTGCAGACCAGGCTCTTAATGCATTTGCTGGCTGTGGGCGTAAAGGCGTCACTTTCGAGGTGGGGAGGGAGCCTGGAGCTTGCATGGGATCTAGAGATCACAGGCCCCAGCCAGTTCAGCCTGTTTGCTCCCCACTGCAGACACTCCGCGGAATCCAGACGGGGAGGCAGTGCCTGACTCACTCCCCAAGCTACTGATGGGTTTCTCTGCTGCAGGGTGACACTGAGGAGAGCCCCAGCCTTGGTCTTCCCAAGGGGCCTTTGCTTCATCCAGTGTCTCCCAGGATGTTCTGTCCCATCTCACATAGGAGAGCAGCAATGGTGCGAGGGCAGGGTCAGCTGGCCCAGTCCTCCTGCATCGGGTGCCCCAGCACCAGCCCCACTCCCCTGAAGGGCTGGTCTAGACCAGGAGTGCAAGAGAGCCCAAGACCCACCAGCTCCCCAGCACCTCCACATGCCAATTCTCCCTGTTGCCATTCTCTGTCACCTTCAAGTCCCTCCCAGCCCTGAGGGAAGGGCCCTGGAAGCTCCAGCCTGGCTCCAGCTTGAGCAGACTTTCTGAGACAGATGGGAGGAAGCTCCCTGGCAATAACAGACAGTGCTCACCAAACCCCTGGCAGCAATTGCAAACAACTGACAGCACCTGGAGCAGCAGAAGCTGCAAGATGACTAACAGGACACATCCGTCCCCATTCAGCCATCCCAACCCCGCTCCAGAGAATATGATCCTTGGACAAGAGTTGTCACAGACAGAAACGCCAGTACTCCTGACCACAGGACAGACCTTCTCTGGTGAGGAGAGCAGCGAGAACCCCTTCGGAGGCAGCGAGCAGGGGCCTGGGTCCACCATGCCGCGGTGTGAGGCAGCTGCTCCTGCATGGCCACCAGCTCCTGCAAGGCAGCAGCAACGCATCACCGAGAGCCCAGGGTGGATTTCCAGAAACCACAGTCCGCTTCACGCCCTTTGGTGAAGACAGTTTGAGGCACAGGCAGGAGGGGCTGGGCAGGAGCTGAAACCAGACAATGCCACCAGATCAATTTACCATTCTTGCAGTCATGTTAATTTAGGAACTTATGTTTTCATTGTTGCTGCCAGCCAGGGAATAATTGCCGTTTTTCCCTGCAGGTCCCACACCAGCCTCAGATCAGGGTCCAAGAAACCCGTGTGGGAGATGACCCATTTTTGCTGCTGCAGTTTTGCCTTCCTTGCACTCAGAAGGTGGGGGTCCTGCAGGGTGTCTCTTGAGCACCCCGCACGGCCCCGAGCCCTGCTCGGGAGGGCAACAACTCTGAGATTTTACACAACTCTTCTCAGGAGCATTTTACAGCAGCCAGGGCTCAGGGTCTGTAAAGAGCAGGGAACTAAGGGACACAGGAGTCATGGAAAAGGACCCTGCCACCATGCAGGGTGGCACGTATTTCAGCACGTTTTTTGAGCCTTGCTTACAAGAAGGGAACCAGTATCAGTCCTTTTCTCAACTGTATGACAGCAGTGGCACCTTTCAAGGCCACCCAAGCCACCGCATCGCAGGCAGGTACAAGAGAGGACACATGTCGGGACAGAACGCTTGCACTGGAGTCAGCCACAGCTTGACGTACCTAGTTCTCTGATCACTCCCCGCAATTGAGTAGACAGCACAGGCCACACGAGGTGAATTTATCCCTGGGCTGGTACAGATGCATGCTGCTGCCTACCAGCGATCCCTTTGGTCCTGTGCAGGTGTAGAACATTTTTTCCCCTGCCTTTTCTACAAGCAGGTTTCAGTATCAGACACCGAAAGCTGCCAGGCTGTGCCCCCAGCGCCGCTGGCTGCCCTTGCACCTTCCCGGACTGCAGCTCCCAGAGCAGCCTTGGAGGAGAAGCCTCGCTGCCCTTCCAGGCTCAGCATCCTTTCTGCTCCCGGGCTGGATGCCAGCACTTTGCTCAGCCAGACAGTGCAGCAAGGGGCTGAGCCTGGACTCAAATAACCCTCTGCAGGGATCCGCCGCCAAAAACCGTGACTCTGTGCAGAAGCAGTGGAATTTACTGGCTCACAGCAGCAGCTCTGCAGCCCGACACGCAGCATCCAGCTTACAAGCGTTTCCTCAAAAGAGGAGCAGAGACAGCGCTGCATACGCTTAGCCCTGCAGAGCACCAGTCCAGCTGCCCTGCTCTGCGCCAGGCAGCCCAGATACAAAAAGGACTTTCCCAAGTTACAAGGAGCACCGGGACCAGCACTGGGCGCAGCAAGAGCAGAATCACACCCGAGGTCCTGCAGACAGGGCTAAGTCTCCCCATCTGTGCCTGCGGCAACACGCACCATGCCAGATGGGAGGCCTCAAGGAAAGACAAACATCTTTCAGCCACTACCTTTCATACTTTCCTTGGGCTGAACACAGAGCTCCCAGACAATTCCCACTTGTTTTATACATAGGAAAAAAAATTAGCAAAGAAAGAAGAGGTTAGTAGGGTCAAAAAGCAGAGTTTGGTGTCAGTTATTCCACAGATGAGGAGGCAATCCCCCCAGAGCTCCAGGCTTTAACAGTATAAGGGCAGACATTAAAAGAAGATCGAGACCTACCTCCCACATCCAAGTCCACTTTATAGTTGATGGAATGCGTGTGTATCGTGCCCAGCGTGTGCTCCCAAACCCTGTTGCCAAATCTCAGACCATCCCCATGGAGAAACGATGAGCTCACATAACCTGTGGCCTGGACCTTGCCTTCAATGGCCCCATTCTGGTAGAAGATGAAGTCCCACACATAGTCATAGTTGCCCACGGTCGCGATGGACCGAACAACCAGAGCAGAGTTGACCAGCCCCCCGTAGTAGAGCGACTGCAAGTTGGAGTAGTGTCGCCTCAGAGGGGAGCCCAGGTTCTGCTCAAAGATGCATAGGGCACTTTTAGTGGTTCTAGAGACCTGGGAATGAGCAAGGTAGTGCACATCCAGATACGTTGCTAGATAGGGGCAGTCGACGCCTCGCACCAAGGGGGAGGTGTAGCGTCCAATGCCAAAGCTCCCATCCATGTACCTCGTTGACATCCCTCCAGGGCAGTTGGAGCCGTACACTGACAACGCCTCCTGGACACTGATTTCATAGGCAACCCTCTCCCCCTTGTGTCGGATGTCAAACAGGCGCAGGCCCGTGTTCACGCTCATCCCAAATGCAAAGCTCCAGGCCTGGAAGACGACGTGGTTGTTTCTGACGCTGTAGCGGGGACCCTGGGGCTCGTACTGCAAAGGGAACAGCGCAGCTGGAGTTGCTCGGGGCTTCATGGACGAGAAGTCCCCATCCTGTGGAGCTCTCTTCACCTTCTCCACGCTGATGCGGCCCTGCACGTAAGCGCTCTCCAGCTGAACCATGTCCCTGTAGTACTGCCCGTTGTAGAAGACCCTGCTCACTGCCCACCGGGAGATGTCCAGGCTGCTGTGGTCCACCAGCACCTCCAGCCCCACCGGGTGCAGGAAGAACCCACTCACGTTCTGAAACAAAGCGAACCAGGTGATCCGATCTCCAGACTGGAATCCACGGGGAGCAGATGTCATGGCTGCTAGATTGGCTCCATCATACTCCATCACCTGATGCATGAAAGATGGAGCTGTGAGGAACACCTGGCTTTTCAAAAACTCTGCAATCTGTTTGTATTCAACAGCCAGTGTTGGTCTGCGGTGGTACGGCACCTTCCTCCCGTACTTCTGCACCGTGACATCCCGGTGATACGCCGGCATCGGCAGCGGACCCACCACGTACTCGGTCACGTTGGGGTCTGGCTGGTTCCCAAAGTACAGCACAGCCAGCGCCTCCCGGGGGGGGCGAGCCCCCCCACCATCCAGGAACCGCAGCACCTCTGCCTTGGCGGGGACCTGCACGTCGACAGAGGCGATGCAGTTGTCGGAGGGTTTTGCGTGCGAGGCGTCAACCAGCTGCACCCCGAGGTTTCCCCGCAGGTACCGCACCACTTGCACCATCTCTTCAGGTGTCAGATCGGCAAAGACCAGGCTCTGGGTGTCATCGGTGCCCTCCTGCTCCGGGGGCCGGTGCTGGCAGGTGCTGGGGGCCCTTCCTCTGGTCAGCAACACACAGACTAAAGCGAATATTGTGGCTAAAGCCAGAACGAGGAGGATGAGCACGGTTTTCATGTGCATGCCTGCTGCTGGTCCTGAGGCTTTCACAGCAGCTTCCAGAGCAGGGTTTCTAGCTGCTGCCTCTGACAGTTTACGCTGCACTGGATGGATTAGCACGGAAAGTACAAAAGACTGGGAGAGGCTAGGGGAGGAGATCTGAAATTCGTGGTGACCAGAAAGGGCAGATCTCCTCTCTCGGCTGCAGCTTTCTCTGTCCTCCTCCACGAACTGTGCCCTAAAAGAACCAGTGGAGATGCAGGGCCAGTGACTCAGACAAGTTTCTCATAATTCTGTTACTTTTTCAGTCCAACCTTGCTTCCTGAGGCTGCCTGCAAAAACGAAGATCCTGTAGTCAGTCTGAGGTGCCTGGGACTACCGTGAGGTCCTGACAAGCCGTGAATTGTTGCCATGCTCTAGAATTTCACCTCTTTGCAACTCACCAAATTTCCTTGTTTATCAGGCTGCTTCCTTGTAAACATTCACCCTGGCAACATGATTCCAAGCTTGAAGTTACCTTTTTATGTTATTTTTAAAAAATCTTCCACATGGAAGCCTTTGCTGAAAACACATCCATCTGTGTAGTAGTAGAAAAACTTTGGCAGGCATGGAGAGATGTAGACTCAGGATGAGATTTGGGCCTCAGTGTGCTGTGAACAACTAGCTCTTAGTTTGCACCTCTGAAAAGCAATTTAACCCCCAGCCTTCCAATGAAACAAGATCACGAAGCTTTTGTCTCTGTCTCCGATTCAAAGGTAAACTGAGGTGCAGCCTCTGAGAAGTTCCCTCAAGGACAAAACCACCTCCAACATGTGGCATCCAAGCAGGCAGGCGAAGGCAGTGCCTGCTACCACTGTGCCCAGGCTGAGAACCCACCCCCAGGATTTCTACCAGAAGTTCAGACAACTGCCCTCTGCCAGCCCCACTGAAAGTCTCTCTGCTGGTCTCACTGCACTGTTAAAAGGCCTCAGCAGAAGGAGGTGGCCAGACAACAGGACATGGTGCTCCATCTTGCCACGCAGCAGATGGCCTGGGGTAGACAAGACACACCGCTTTAGTTACAATCCCTGCCTGTCCCTGTGCTGGTGCTGAGAAGCACAAGGCATCCAAGAGAACCAGGGCTGGAGAGTCAGCCCAACATTTCCACTCCTGCTGCCAGCCTCACCTCACCTCACCTCACCCTGGCCTTCTCCTCCTCCTCCTGTCAGAGTTTCCTGGTGAGACACCCCCCCAGCCTCAGCACTGCTGTTCTTCCTCAGCAGCAGATCTTGCCTCTGTACCAGCCTCTCTGCGGTCCTCCGGCCGTGCTCACCAGATACCACACTGGTAGGCAGGAGGCCACGTTGCTATAGGACACACTCCATTATCCTCACCACCATGGGCAGCCTCAGCCCTCTTCAGCCCAGGCTGCAGCTGTGCAGACCAGGGACACGCATGTCCACCTTGTGCCAGCACATGTCATCTCTGTCCCACCAGAGCCAGAGCAGTCAGCTCACATGGCTGCTGTGCCAGAAGAGGAGCTCCCTCCATGGCACAGACACGACAACTGGGGGAGATGGGACAGATGAGACGGGAGCTTTGGCTACGTGGGATGCACCAGCTTCAGGTGTCAGAGGTACCGACTTTCAACTGGCCTCCAGGGCAGAATCAGGTGCCTCTGAGTAGCCCCAAGTGAAGCAAAGAAGCACTGACTACCGAGTCAGTCTTCCAATCCGTGAAGTCAGTGAGGGTTCGAGGATTACTTGGGGTTAGGCTTGAAAGAAGAATTCCCTTTTGGTGTAAGCCTAGAGCACGGTGCCCATTTCACTCAGAGCGCAGGGAGGAAGTGCTGTTATGGGTTTAGGGCGCAGCCAGGACATTCCCCCCCTGAATTTAACAAGTGGTCTGTTGCGACACGTGCCCGCACAGCTGAGCCGAGGCTACTGCAGGAACCTCCGAGGCTGCCTGCACAACGGTCATGCTGGCATTCCTTCAAGAAGCACAAAAAGAGCAGATCTTTGACTTTGCCTCTTGGTTTTGCATCCCAAGTCTCTGAGAGTCAAGGCACAGGCTGCAATTACAGACGGTCATTTTCTAAGCAGCACAGCAGTAGATTAAGAGAACTGGATAAACCCCACAGGCCTCACAGCCCCACAAATCACAGCTCAGCCCTGCAGCTCGCCTGGGAGATGTCTGAAAATAAAGTCTGGGAACGCTCTCAGTTCTGTGCGTGTCGAGTGTTTGGAAAAAAAGAGAAACCCCAACCGGCAATGACATCCCCACGACAAACCACCCCACAGCACACAGCCCATGGCTGCAGGACACAGAAGATGCAAACAAAGCTTTCGGCGCTGCCTCTGCCCCGCTGCAGGACACGTGCCATGGATGCCATGTCTAGTACCACAAAAAGCCTCTTACAAGCAATGCAGGAATCAGCCTATTCTTTCTGGGAGCTCTGTTTCAGAATAAACAGAACAGCCCTAAATCCATCTCCATCTTGCAGTAGAAATTTCTAGAAGCAAAGTAATTAACTGAGCCTGCAGAGCCAGGAAACCTGTGTCCACACCTTACTGGTGGAAAAGCAATCGGGGATCTTTAAGGGCTACACACACACCGCTGACCTGTTTGTGTACTTGCTCCAAAAGAAGCCTGAAGCAGCTTAAAGCTAACCTAGAATTAAAAAAATTACATGTCTCCCTAACAGCAGCAACTTGTTTGTGACCTGTTTGGTCACCTCTTCCCACGGCCCAGCTCCTCTGCCTGATTAGCCCATCGCTCTGTCCTGCACCTAACACAGAATTCACATCCCACCGATGTTTATTTTGCCTACACGGCTGCTTTTAGGCACTGCCCATCTGTACATCTTACATTTGCTAATTGCCTACGTCTCCCAGACAAAGCAAGGAAGAGAGGACTTTGCTGTTTCTCATTCACACAGAAAGGTAGAGGTAGCAAAAAATAGTCTCTAAAATTTATAGAAACCAGACCCAGAGACAGACAGCTTTTGGCTCAGGGAAACCCAGAGTCAGCGCCTGCCAGACAGCCGGGTCGAGCATGGTACAGAAATCCCTGTGCCAGCTCTCCTGACACAGGCAGGTCTTAAGCAGAGCCCAAGCCAGAGCTCAGGCTTTGGAAAACTCCCATCTCACGGGGCCAGCTTGTGTAAAACAGAACTGTGAGAATTGTCTGACCCTTGCCCACACCGGCTGCATTTCTGGCAGCATTTGTGTCTGCACACGACTGCTGGGTCTTCGTTCTCCTCTCACGTTCTCCTCTCAAAAAAAAAAACGTCGCTGCACACAAGCTGGGCTGTCTCGAGAACCTGTGGATCAGAGCCCTGATGGCACGATGCTGCAGAAACCACCACGCTGAGACCGAGCGGCGACAACCATGGAGCACAACCCCTCCCCTGGCTCCTGAGCCACGCTCCCTGCCAGCCCCAGCCAGGACAACCATCCTGGATGCTCCATCCTTCCATAGGACCATAGGCACAAGCCTCCTGGGAGCTTGATTCCTCCTGGCTGTGGAGGAACCCTCGTGCAGCATCGACATCCCTCCTTTGGATCTGGCTCCGGCCACCCCGGCCCCCTCTCTCCAGCTCAACTCCCCCCTGGCACAGCCTGGGCTTTCCTGGGCCCAGGAACACTGCTGGGCAGCGGGAGCATCTGTCCGCAGCAACAGCTCCAAGCCTGCAGTGCCACCGGGAGCCCCGGGGCTGGGCACAGGCCCCACCGAGTGGCACCGGGACGGGCACCGGGCACCGCCTGCCCTGGTTGGGCACCGGTGGGGTGCAGCAGACACAGGAGGAAGCACAGCAAGAATGAGGATGACCCCCAGGAGAGCAGAGGAGCTTGGGCTGGGAGCTGCGGGGCAGCCAGCGTGTCCTTTGGTGCAACGCGGACAGAGCAACGGACTGTGCACAGCACACACACACCGGTGTGCCGCCCAGCCCCTGCGCCACAATAGCAAGGGGTGCAGGAGCAGCCCCCAGGCTGCAGGCCCTCAGAAACACCACGTGTGTCTTCTGGGTCTAACGGAGATGGCCCAAGCACCGTGTGCTGGGTGGAGGTGAGACAGGTCACCTGAAATGCAGACCGTGGGCCCAGCGCCAGGCGCGCTGGAGGAGCGAACACCCCGCAAAGCAGCGCGGCTCAACAGGCAGACAGAGGAACGTGGAGGATGCAGGGAAGGAGCAACTGGATGTGAGAAAGGCAGGACCAGAGGAGACATCAATACTGCATGGCCCAGGAGCTCAGCATCATACACAAGGGGCTACCTTAAAAGAATTCCAAGTACCTTATTTTAATTTCTTGACATGGTAAAAGTTTACATACTTTCATCTGGCAAAGAGAGCCGAACAAAGTAAAAGGAATCAATACAAAGAAACACAAGGGGAAGTGCTGCTCCCAGACAGCAGCGGCTGGAGCGCAGTTGGTTTGTTACTGAATATTTATTAGCGGGAAGACTAAGAGTTGACTTACTACAAACAACAACAGAAGAGTCTAAAGCAGGGGCCAGTGGCCCTCCACACTCCGGGCACATCCCTGGGAAACCAGCAAGAGACAACATGGCTCTTAGATGTGGAAGCAGAAGAAACAGAGTAAAAAAAAAAAGAAGGGGAGAAAGTTCATTCCATTTGTCACTGTTGTTACAATGAGGTTAACACCACTATTAAGGCTACTGCACAATAAGAATATACAGGTGTAACAGTGAGACCTGGGAACAGAGAGGTTCCTGAAACAAGTGATTTCATGTTCCCTGTATAGGGGACTTAAGTAGAAATACTATAAATAAGAAAATTTTGGAGCCTGCAGCGTTATGGGCCCACTGGCCACACACAGAAACTGACGCAACACAACCAGTCATTTCCGAAAGGGTTTGTAATGGACCATGAAACGTTCCGGCGGCTTAGAGGAGTCACCAGGCACACAAGCGTGCCCTTTGCAGGGGCAAGACCGCGAGGTCTGCGGCGGTACCGGGTGGGCATCCCATCCTCACCCCCAAGCACCACAGCTGGCTGGCTCTGCCAGGGACAGCGGGTCTCAGTATGACCATGTGTGGAGACTACCAGGGCTCTAGTATTGGATCTCCAGCCCCTCCCTTCCCTCAGCCTGGGCAAAAGCATCTTCTGCTGAAGGGGCACTAGGACGTCTGTGGAGTAACGGTGCTTGTAGCCAAGAAAGGGGCCCTACTCAAATAGCAAAGAGGAGCAGAAGCCACCTGAGCTCACGAGCAGCCAGGATGGCCGCCAGCCCTCATTCCAAGCACCACCTCGCACTCTGCACTGGTCCAGCCAGAGCTGAGATGGCAGAGACACGGCAGGTGCTGCTGGGCCAGAGGAGACAGAAAAGGAGAGAGGAGCGCTCGGCCATGCTGCAGCCCAGATGGGGCAGGTTCCCCCATCTTTGCCATGGGTCAGTGTGGAGCACCAGCAGCAGAGGGGCCCAGCTACAGCCAGCAGCGAGGAGAGCGAGCTCCTCCACACTGCCTCACCACCCAGGCTCGCTCTCCTGCTGAACACTGGCTGCCCCCTTCCCAGAGACCCCAGCGAATCCTCCGGACAGGAGATGGGACAGGACAAGGGCTTGGTCTCTGGTGTCATTCCTACTCAGGTAGGAAGAAAGGCATGAAGGAATGTTCCTGCCTGGCTGGTGCTCTCACTGTGCAGCAGCCTCTAGGGCACCCCAAAGCAGCACAGCCTTCTTGTTACCAGTTACTAGAGAGAGGGAGAGCTCCTGAGACCTGAACAAAACCAATCACAAAACTAGGCGAGAACTTCTTTAGAGTTTAACTAAGAATGCAATACTATTTCCAGCCAGTTTCCCATCTCGATAGTCACGTAACAAACCAAGGCAATGACGGTCTTTAGTTGACTGAACAGTTCTCAAGTTCAAACGTTGACACTTAATAGAGGGTCTCAGCATTGCTGCTCCGAGGCCTCTTGATCTTCTCAATGTTTTTAAGGATCATGTCGTGCAAAGTGACCTGCGAGAAAGTGAGAACAGACGAGTGAGGTGAAGGCACCCAGCGTTCAGCTGTCACAGTGAGCACTGGCCAAAGCAGCAGCACAGCTCACCCTGGCACCACCCTTGACCCCTGCTGCAGTCACACACCTAGCTAAGGTGAGACCAAGGCTTCCTCCAGCCAGGCTTTACGTGGCTTTTTACAGCCACCACGTCTAACACCAAGAAGAGGTTTCTTTACAGACACCGGGAATGGCTTGTGCTGCATTAAGAGTTTAGGATCACAGGTTCCCACAGAGGTGGAAGGAGTATTTTGTGCTAGGCTCCTGTGAACACTCAGTCGCAAACACCTGCATGTCCATGAGGTGGTGGAGAGGCAACAGGAGGCTCTTCTCATTAGAGCCAAAGTAGAGCTGGAAGAGACTGCTTCTTGCCAGGACTAGGTGTGCTTGTAGAGGAAGGGGCAAGCAGCAGCAGGATCAGCAGGGCTTCCCCACTGCTGCGCAGGGAGCCAGCGCGAGCTCCGGCTTTCCACTTACATATTGATTCCTCAGCTCTGAAATGATCAGGCGCAGACTAATGTACTCCTTCTCATCGATCTCCGTCACGGTGCGGCGGTAGTCCTCCTACAGAAAGCAGACACACGGCTGAGCGGCGTAAGCTCAGCTCTGCCTCCCACCGACCAAGTGAAGGTCCTACATTTTAGGAAGAAGTCCCTGCCTCAGCCTGCTCTCCTCTAATGCCCATCTCCCGATCTCCCACATCCTTGTATGACACCTCCCGTCTCTCCCAGGACCCTCAGCTCAAAAAGGACAGTGGTGTAGTGGCCCAAAGAGCCCCAAAAAGCAGCAGCACGTAACATGTAAATCTCACCCTTCCCCTTTACTTACCACGTGAGGGTACTTCGCTATTTTGGAAACCAACTTTGCTCTTGTTATGTAGTATCTGGTAGGAAAAGGGAAAGACTAAAGGTCAGATAAATAACACCAAGATTTTTTCAGGTCCAAGGTGCCCTAGAAAAGCTGGGAGACCTTCCCCAAGGATTTCATTTTTCCCAAGGGGATCCCAAAAAAGAGGTCTGTTCTTGCATGCCTACCTAGAAATCTGGTCCAGGTAGGACGCTGCCTCACTCTCCACGGTTCGAAGCTCAGCCACTGTTTCCTCCTGCAGGGAAGACAAGGAAGCCATTAGCTTCAGGAGACTGCAGCGCTCTGAAAGCAACGTGTCTCAGCAGTGCCACGTCAAGCTCAGGTTTGGGCTTGAAAACCTGAATCAACCCTGTGACTCCCCATCAAATGAAAGATTCAGAAGAACCCAAGAGATCCATGTCCCTGGAGCCCAGCTCTCTCACAGGACAGAGCACAGACCCAGTGGTGCCGCACCTGAATAGAAACACCGAAGTTGTTTCCATCTTCTATCCTGGGGATGAGAAGTTGCACCCACATTTTGACCTGCAGTGGAGAGATCACAACACTGATCAATGCCAGTATCTCCAGCAACCTCTCTCAAAAGTTTGACCAAAAGCCCCCCCAGACCCTGCCTTTGCCTTAGTTCAAGATAAACTCCTGCAGGTCCTTCATGACCTCATTTCCCCTGTGGCAAGGACACTGTGCAAGGCAGCATGAGCACAGCTTCCCATGGGAAGCTCTCCTGACTGTGCCACAGAGCTCTCAGCAGGTGCCTGTGACCATGCAAAAGGAGGATGAAGAAAAGCCTCGAGAAGGCTGTGTAAGAGAAACCTTTCTCTTTCAGCAGGTGAGCTACAGAGCTCCCAGAGGGCTCAGGAAAACATCATTCCCCTACACTTACCTCCTAACCGCTTTTAGACACTGCGGTATGAATCCTGCCTCTCCTCGCCTACAGAATACAGAGGGGCCTGCTCCTTCCACCCCGAGCAGCTCTGCCTCTTAAGGAGAAAAAGTATCCCACTGTCTCCACTTGCTCATACCTACCGTGTTACACTTCTCGATAAGCAGCCTGATTTCTGGTTTCACTTTTTCAATTATGTCCACCAGCTGCTGGTTGCTCTTCAGCATCCCATTGGGCATCACAAACACTTTGGTACCTGGCATCAAAGGAGAAAAGCACCTTGATCAGCATCGCGCAGGACAGCCGCACCAGGGGATCAGCCTGAAGGTCCACCTGAGCGTCTTATCTCCCACAAAGGCTTTAGTGGCTACTGAGCCAGGCTACAGCTAACCTGTGGGGAAGGGGAAATCTCACATGGGACAACAGCAGTTACCACAAAGGAAGGAGAGAAAACATGGAGCAGAGATGAGAGCTGAAGAGCTCCAGGCTGCTGAGGCTGGGCACAATGGATTGTCCTGATGCACGTGTATGAGCTTAATCCAAAGCCTGCTGTTTTCCTCCAGACCTGGGGAGCTTTCAGCACAGAGCCACAGGGGGGATCAGCTGCCTCTGCCAGGAGGCCAAGCTCAAGCAAATACTACTTATGTCTGTCAGAGAAGTCCTAATGATGCTTCTAAGAGCTGGAACCCAACTCCTCCACAACAGAATGTCCGTAGGTCGGGCTCTGAGAGGTTGCTGGGACAGGCCTGCATGAGCAGCGGTTGCTGTCAGGACAGGGCAAGTGGGGTTCCCGTGATTTCACACCCCCAAGGCACGGTGTGCTGGTTCAGGGGGCTGGCAGCAACACAAGAGACTTGGGGACTCTTACCCTGAAAGGTCTCTTCACGGTCTTCCAGCTTCCTCTTTTTCATATTTGGCTAAAATATACAAAATGTTTTACTCATAAACTAGTTGTAAGCTATAACAGTGTTGCAAAGGAAACAAGGAAAACTTCAGAGCCTCTGCTATGCTCCTGGTTTATAAGCATCCTTTAAAAACAAAGGAGGACTGCCAAGCACAGTGTTACCTCCGACAGACTTCCCAGGCTCGAGAGACCAATTCCTAAAAGCCTTTGGGAGAGCCATAGCCTCTTACTAAATAAGAATATCCTACTCCAGCAGAGAGCAAGCCATGCCGCTTTAATTAACAGAAGCGGGAACCACAGCCAAGAGAGTAACCTTACCCCGTCCAGTCCGTCATGGCTGTTCGTGAGAAGAATTGGGTCAGGCACTGGGAGGTTCATGTCAGAATGGATCTGAGTGAGATCATGAATATTCAGGACAGGCTCCTGGAAAATAAAGCAGATTTGTTATTTAATTATGAAGTAACAAATTCTGTCCCACCAAACACAATGAGAAGACAAAAGATTCAGATCTTCCTCTTATCCAACTATAAAATAAGGATGAATGAAAAAAAAACACGCCTAACAATAGGTCTGTGACAAGACCTCCCTCCACCCAAGAGGGGTGCGCCAGCTCCAGGCTGTGATCAAAGCAATAACTGTCTGCAACACTGGAGTCCCTGCGAGACCACAGCATCACGAAGGACAGCCCAAAGTGTCCGAGTATGTAAGAAAGATAAATGGGGGGATTACACAAAGAAAACTGAACAGGGAAGCACCCCCTCTAGAGCTAACAGCACTCAAGTGCACGGAGCAACCAGACCCTGCTTAGCTCTTTGTAACAAGGTGAAATACGCGAGAAAACAGCACCACACTTTCAACCTGTAGCTTGAAAATGTAAAGGGATGCAGAGGACAACGTGTACCTCACCTTAAGGAACCCATCAAGTTCTAACAGCTTCTTTGGGAAAAAGTTTGCCACCAAGTCTTCAGCCTGAGGGAGAAAGAATAGATGGTGACGTGAAACAACACTGTGAGGTTCCCACTCACACACGAGAACATCCAAGAAATCAACCATCCAAAGGCAGGACCCAGGAGAGAACACACGTCCCGCCTGCTGCCATCACACTAGCCCAAGGTGAGAAGGTGCCAGGAGAGTCGTGAGGCTACGCAACCTCCGTGCAACCTCTAAGCGCTGCCAAGCTTCCAGGAGAGGCTCAAATCACAATAAATTCTGTCAGAAAGATAGGGCCCAACGGCCTCTTTCCTGTCCTACCAGGTTCTGGGGCAGCAGCAGCAGGATACTCACCTCGCTCGTGATCCGCTCCCTGAAGGAGTCAACCTGCAGAAGGGAAAACAAACAGTTCAGAGCCACGCTCAAAACGCGGGGCCCGGCGCAAGCCAAGCCCACGAACACGGAGCGGCAGCTCCCTGCCGGCCTCGCCCGCTCGGGCCGGACTCGAAAGGACGGTCCAGAACCGCGGGGGACGGCGCAGAGCACCGGGGGGGAAGGGGTACCGAGAGCCGAGCAGCTCCCGCCGGGGCCGGCGGCGGCGCCGAGAGTAAGATCCTCC
>VZZY01001542.1:288070-301676 GCA_013400335.1 Eurystomus gularis
CGGGCCCGGGAGCGGGCCGAGAGCGCAGCCAGCTGAGCACGGAGGACGCGGCCCAGCCCCGGCGAACCCGTGCGCGAGCTGCAGCCCGCGCGGGGCAGGACGGGCCTCGAGCACCGGGAAATCACCAAGCCCAGAGCCTGGGGCAGCCGCCTTTGCAGGGGTCTGGGCCTGCTTGGTGCAGCCCAGGGGGAGGCACTGGTGGGGTTCCCCTGCAGGCAGTCACCTTTCTCCTGGAGAGCGATCAGAGCGTTGGCCAGGGACTTGCTCCTGGGAAGGGCAGGGGTGCCCACCACTTTACACAATAAATACCTTGTCTGGAGACTGCGTCAGCGCCTGTTGTAAAGCAGCTGGTGCCAGAGTCCAGCTCAGGATCTTCCTGCCCCCTCAGGTGTCTGCTGAGATTGGGCAATTTTCTGTTTTGCTCTTTATCTTACTCAGTTTGCACTCTTAGACGAGCCAATGACAAGGACACTGTCCGCAAGTCCCACCAGACAGACACAGACAGACCCCATTGGTATTTAATTCATATTTATGAAAAAGCTTTCCAGACATCAGTTGGTAACAAAGCGCAGGCGTTCCTGGTGCACCAACTCTGTTGCCTTGTGGGGCCGAGGAGGGGTTCTTCCTGTTCTGCAGACTGCTTGTTCTCCGCAGCGCAGAATGGTGAGGGTGGCAGCCCCAGGGCGGGGAGCAGGACTGGAGCAGCCTCGGGGCAGAGCTGAGGACAGCGGGTGGGATGGGTGTGTAGCATGGCTGGGATGCAGTGGGGGTTGGTTCTGCACCAGTTCAGCTCAGAGTAAAGCAGTGAAGGATGGCGATGCCTCACACGCGTCCTGCAGCTGGGGAGGGGGCTGGGGACACACAAGGAGGGAGGAGATGGGAGGACAAGCGAGGGACAGGCCTCGCCTGTCACACAGCCTGTCACACAGCCAAGGGGCACCAGGGCAGAGACGGGGGCTGGGGTCCCTGGATGGGCACCCGGCTGGTTCAGCCCCAGGGCTGGCTGTCCCCAGGACCGGTGCTGTCCTCCCAGGCAGCACAGGGGCTCTCGCCCGCCCCCGGGGCAGTAGGCACTTGGTTGAGGTAGTTCATGAAGTCACTCCTGGCCAGCTGGCTACTGGGGAGAGAAACAGTGGTGAGCCGGAGTCTGCCAGGATCACCGGGGCCCATTGGCAGAGGGATCAGCCCCCCACCCCTTACCATCCGGCCAAGGTCATCAGCGAAGGTCACGCCCTTGCTCAGGCGCTGCTCCTGCGAGCCGGTGCTGCTGCCGCTCAGCGAGTTTCGGCGCATGATGCCTGCTGGGACAGACCAGCCCTGAGCGGGGGGCACCACTGGGGCACAGACCCGTGCCCCTCGCGGGCCTGAATCCCCCAGCCCTGGGGTTCCCTATCCCACAGCCTCCGCCCAGCCCAAGGGGCTCGGGGGGCAGCGAGGCTGGTACCTGGGGGCTGTGCCAGCTCTAGGCGCTGCAGGCTGTTGCGGCGGGAGGGGTTGAAGCTGCCCTTGGAGAGGCGGCGCTGGCGGCTGGAGAGCATGGCGGCGGGGGACACGATGCCCAGCGGCGGCTGCTTCCCCATGCGCAGGTACAGCTCCTCGATTTCCTTCTTCTGGGCGCTCTGCAGCAGCTGCACCTCGGCCAAGTGCCTGGGGGGAGATGCAGGCTGGTAGACGAGCCCTGTGCCGCGCTGTGCCCAGCCAAGCTGCGGCCTCCAGGACAGGGCCATTGTCCTCCCTGGGGTCAGGTGGGACCCATCCCCTCCGGCAGCCCCCGCACTGCCTCGGGGTGCGGCCCCGCACCCTGCTTCCCCCCACGCCACAGGGCTGCTCACTTCTGGCGCAGGGTCTGCAGTTCCTCCCAGATCTCCTCGTCCTCGCTCTCGGTGTCATCACTGCTTAGGTAGGACAGGCTGCGGGGGTAGCTCAGCCACACCTGGCTCAGCACCGCCTGCGGCGTGCTCTCCACACTCTCCTCCCCGGGGCCCTCCCGGTCACTCTCCGCCGGTGCCGCTGTGCCCTCCTCGGCCAGTGCCTCCTCAGCCTTGGGGTCCTGCTCCACTGTCTCCAGCGCCGCGTCCGAGTCACTGCTTGAGCTGTCCCCAGTGCCAGGGGCCGTGGGCAGGGGGGAGCCACTCGCTGCTGGCCCCAAGCCGTGCTGCTCGCCCTCGCCGGTGCCTTCGCTGCTGCCCAGCACCAAGGCAGTTGCAGCCGGGTCCTTGGTTGGTGTCACCTGAAACCGGCCCAGGATCTGGGGCTTGGCTTCTGCTGCAGACAGGGGGCATTTGGTGGGTTTCAGGGCCCACGGGCTTGCAGGGACATCGCGGTGCCTCAGCACAGACCCAGCCGCATGGCGCAGCCTCAGCCCTGCCCCACCTCACCTTCATTAATGGGCGAGAGCTGGGTCTTGGGCACACCAGAGGCTGGCGACTCCGAAGCGATGAGCAAGTGACTGGGCTTGGGGGAGCCAGGTGGCACCTGGAGGCACCCAAATGCCATCAGCTGCCCCCTCCTGGGTCCCCCCACATCTCCTGCTACGCCACACTGCTGCTCCCAGGACTCACCACCCACTCAGCCCACCTTGCATCCCAGGGGCTCTCTAAATCATGAGGGTCCCTGTTCCAGCCAGGGCAGCATCTGCAGCAACAACCCACCCCCCTGGCGCTGAGCCCCACCTCAAGCAGCCCTGGGGAGCCCCTGCCCCTCTGCACTCACCGTGCTGCTCTCCAGGTTCTCCAGCGTGGAAGTGCTCAGTGATGGCAGAGGATGCCCTGCGGCCTCACTGCTGGTGGGGCATGGCGGGGCTGGCGCTGGGGGAGGGACTGGCACAAATCCCCCAGCAGTGGGGACATCAGCCCCCGCTGACTCCCCAGCCCCACCGCAGGCTGGGGCTGGCTTGGCCATGCTGGCAGGGTCAGGGTAGACAAAGCGCGGGGGCCCCAGGAGCAGGCTCTGTGGCCGTGGCAGCAGCGGGGGGTAGAGGTGCCCACCCGAGCTGGCGATGGAGGAGACGGCGGGCAGCAGTGTGTGGGCCACGCTCATCACTGCCAGAGAGAAGACATTGGCCAGAGACAGGAGGGGGGTAGTGGGGGACCAGGGTGTGCTGGTCACGGGGGGGCTCAGGGGGCTGCTGGGGCCACTGGCGACAGGGGATGTGGGAAGTGGCAAAGGAGGCAGGATGGTTTGGGGCAGGGCCGGTGGCACAGGGCCCCCTGGGGTGCTTGGGGGGGTCTGCGGGAATGCCGGTGACACCGTCAGCCAGGAGGGAGCCATCGAAACGAGTGGCCAGGTCTCCGCAGAGCCTGGGGAGAGAGGAGCATCAGGAGTGGCCCCAGGTCCCCATGGGGCCCCCTCAGACCCCTGCCCAGGCAGCCCCATCCTGGCGAGGGACCAGCCAAGGCATGGTGGCTGCAGAGGCTGCAGCCCTGGTGGGATGGACACGCCTGGCCCTGCCGGGGTTGGTACCTGTGGGAGAGCCCGGCAGCGTTGGCCGCAGCTCCCTGGGTGCTGGTGCTGCCGGTGGCTCCACGGGGCTGGCGGGATCCTTCTCCGACAGGGAGCTGCTCAGCGACGGCAGGACAGGGGACTGGACTGAGAGGCTGGGACTGGTGCAGCCCAGGTCTGCAGCACAAGGGTGATGGCCGGGGCTCAGCTGGGGCAGGATGTGTCCCACGGGACCCCTGGGCCCGGCCCTGCATGGGGCTGGGGGATCGGGACAGGAAGGGTCATACAGGGCCAGAAACGTACCACTGAGTGAGGTTGAGGAGATGGAGTGCGAGAGCTCCTGCAGCTTCAGGTCCACCTGCCGATGGGGAAGTGGCTGAGCCCAGGCTGGGGCAGAGACCCTGGACAGGGTGAGCTGAGCCCCCAGCCCAGCTCCACTGTGTGTGGGGACAGGAGCCAGTGGCTCTTCTGGGCGGGGGGACCCATCACAGGATGGGCAAGTGACCCAGGGCAGCTCCTGCCTGGGGCTGGAAGGACCCTGCACCCTGGCCCCCTTCCCCGCTGGTCTCCCTGGGGCCAGGCAGCACCCCCAGCCACGGTGGCTTCCCCAGTGCTGGCAGGGCCAGCTGGGCACTCACAGGGCTGCCCGCGCCACGCTCGGCCTCGGGGCTCTCAGGCAGCTCGGTACCACCATGCCCATCCTTGCGGAGCAGGGTCTCCACGCGGTGGATGATGTCCCGGATGCGGTGGACGAAGCCATCGCGCTCTGATTTGAGGATGAACTCGTTGTGGACCTGGGGGTAGAGGGGCCGGTCAGAGCCCGGCACAGACAGGCCCCTGCCCTCACCCCAATCCCATGCTCACCATGACAGCCGCAATTTCCTCCGGGTTGTCCCCATCCAGATCAAACTTGAAGGTCACCATCTTGTTGTTGTAGGTCTGCAGCTGGCACTCCACCACCCGGTCGTTCTTGTCAGAGATCTGGGGGCAGCAGGGCTGGCTCAGCCCGGGAGCACCCACCCACCCACCCGCCCACTTGGCCCCCCAGCACTCACATTGGTGATGCGCAGCCGGGACCGGGCTCTGCGCCGCAGCAGCTTTCCTGAGGCACGCTTGGGTGGCAGCTTCGTGCTCCACTCGCTGGCCGAGAGCCCCTCGTAGCCATCACTCATGCCAGACGCCACGTCAGAGGTGTAGCTGTGGAAAGACCCAGCACCGGGGCATCAGCATGGCCGATCCCAGCCACCGCACTCCCATCCAGCCCCCCACATCTCACCTGTCCACCGGGGAGGAGAAGCCACTGGTGGGGGGCAGGCGCTCAGGGGGGAGCTGCACCGCAATGCTCTGCAGAGAGAGGATGGCGTGAGCCAGCACCACAGCTGCCCCAACCCGACCCCAGCCCCATGGGGCTTCACTCACTGTGGGGAAGCAGCGCAAGGGGCGGGTGGGTGGTGGGCTGGTGGGGTCCCCTGCCGAGGAGCTGCGATGGGCCAAGTCCGGGGAGTCCAGGAAGCCGGAGGAGCTCAGGTAGCCATCGGTCTCACAGTCGGCTGCAGAGAAGCACTCGTGTGAGCATTGCTGGAGCAAGAACCCCTCCCCAGCTTGTGCCCCTGGGAAAGGGCTGCGGGGCTGCGTGCATGTCACGGCTGGAGGTGGGGAGGGAGCCACACCTGCCTCCCACCCCAGGTTGCCCCACTGTCCCCCCACCCAGCCCCTACGCACAAGTTGCCGAAGAGTAGCTGGTGTGCCGGTAGGCAAAGTGCTGGTCAGCCTCAGGCTCCTCAGGCTCTGGGGGGAAGGTGCTGCTGAAGACAGAGTCCCTGGAGCTGAGGGTGGCCAGGGTGGGTGCGGAGGCACCAGACGGTAGTGGGGACTTGAGGTCCTCCAGCAGCCGCAGGACACCCGGCGGCTGCTCTGGCTCCGCAGGTGATGGCACATCCTGGGTGCGCTTCAGCTTCTCCCGTTTGCGCTTGATGGCAACCACGCGGTCCCGCACTGCCTTGGCCACCAGCTTGTAGTCAGCCTCACAGACAAAGCCCAGGACCACCTGCATGGGAGGGGGCTCACTGCATCAGGACACAGGGACCATGTGGTGCCCGGGGTCCCTCCATCCCTGTACCCACCATCTCCTGGGCCACCTCCTCCGCCACGTCCTTGTAGAGCTCAAAGAGGAACTCGATGGCATTGTTGTCCTTGTACTTGCCGTGCAGCTTCTTTGTATCATCCATGCGCAGCCAGAGCTTCAGCCCAGACTTGACGCCATCGTCCTCCTCGGCCAGCTCCACGTGCACCCCAGTATCCTCCTGGAAGAAGGAGTGCTCCAGCAGGTCCTGGATGGTGTACCTGTAGGGAGTACAGCTCAGCGCGGGGCCGGGAGCTGGGGGGAGTTTTGCCACCCAGGCCCCCACTCCCCCTCACCTCTCGTTCTTGTCCATGCGGATGCAGCCCTCAATGATCTCCTTCAGCTCTGGCACCTTCACCTTGTAGAAGCTGCTGGGCTTCAGGCCCTGGGGGTGATGAGTGTCAGTGCCTCCTGTGCTGGACCCTGCCACAGCGCCAGGTTTCCAGGGTCCAGGGCTGAACCCGGGCTCTGTGGGGCCGCGGTGCTGCCATGTGCTCCCTGGGCAGCTGTGGCCGCGTAGCTCCCGGTGTCACCAGGCACAGCCCCACCAGCAGTGGGGGACACGTGGGGACAGGGCTCCCAGCCTGGGGCCCCACCGTCCCGGCAGCAGCTCCAGCGGCCAGGCCACGTGTGCCAGTGTGGGCAGCTGGGGCCAGGACGCCCGGGGCTCCAGGTTTCCGCCCCAGCAGGCAGGAGCCGTCCGGGACTGGCTGGGGCAGCTGCGGTGCCCCAGGCAGGGTTGGCCGAGCAGACCCACTCCCGTTCCACCCCATTAACATGACGGCAGCGCGGGGCAAGGGACACGAGGTCTGGCCAAGCTGTGCCCCCCTCCAGGCCCTGTGCCCTGGCATGGCAACCTCTCACTGCCCGGACTAATTTTAGCTGCTCTCACAACCTGCACGGTGACACGTTTCGGGGAGCAGCAAGACCCAACAGCTCCATCTGACTGCCCCCTCCAGCCCCCTCTCCCTGGCTCCCCTGCCCTGGTAGCAACCGGCAGCATTGTCTCCAGCCCATGGGCCGGGGCCACTCACCGAAGTGACCTTGCGGTAGATCTGGGCGGCATTCTGGCACTCGGAGTAGGGGTACTCCGAGGTGGCCATCTCCAGCATGCACATCCCGAAGGCATAGACATCCACCGCCTCGTCGTACTTCTCCTCGTACATCTCTGGTGCCATGAACTCAGGGGTGCCTGGAGGCGGCAGAGGGGCTCAGCACCCCTGGGGCACTGACCCACCCGCCCCCATGGGGCAGCTGCAAGCACGTCCCTGCCGGGACCGCGCCAGGACCTCACCAATAACGCTTTTGGCAAAAGAGGCTCGCTTGAGCGTGGCCAGGCCCAGGTCTCCAATCTTGACCGAGCCAGTGGGGCCTGTGATGAAGATGTTGTCGCACTTGAGGTCACGGTGGATAATGGGGGGCGAGCGGGTGTGCAGGAAATGCAGCCCTTTGAGGATCTGCCGGCTCCAGCGCTGCAGCACCTTCAGCTTCATCTCCTTGAACCGCTTCAGGTAGCTGCCGGGGGACCCATGGGGCTCAGCCCCCAGCCCCAGCACCCTCCTCCTTCCACCACCACACTGAGCCCATCCTGATGCAGGTGCCCACACAGAGCAAGCGGCAAAGAGCATTTTGGAGTCAGGGGCTCCTGGTGCCCTCCCTGGCTGGGCTCTGCAGAGCAGCTCAGAAAACACAGCCCAGGAGGAGCTGAAGTCCCTGAACCACTGGTGCCAGGAGCCAGCCAGGGTGAGCGGGTAGCACTGCTGCCCCCGCACGCACTGGGGCACCCGGGCCACACAGCCCCACGCAGGATGGTGCCAGTGAAGCTCCTGGGTCTCCAAACATCCAGCAATGAACCCAAATTCTGTCTCTTGCTCCCAGCCCTGCCCCATCATCTGCCCAGATCCCACCAGAGCCTACCACAGCCCATCGTCCCCCCATGAACACCCACATCGAATGCCCAGGCAGGGGGTGCAGACCTCTCCCCATCACCATTGGGACCCCATCCCCTCCCCTGTGCACCCCAACCTGGCAGTCCCTGCTCACGTTTTCAGGGTGCCGGAAGTCATGAGCTCTGTGACTAGCACAATGCAGATCTGGCCTTTGATGGACGACTTCCAGGAGTCATAGAAGCGGACGATATTGGGATGTTGCAGCCCCTTCAGCATCTCCACCTCCTCGCTGAACCGCTGCCGCTCCGTCTTCGACAGCTTCCGTGTCTGCAGAAGCCGGTGGGGAGGTGAGGAGGGGGTCCCCCGTGAGCACCCCTGGTGATGCTCTGGCTCACAAGAGACCCTCACATCCTCATCCTTGCTCCCTGTGTATGAGGCAGCAGGTGCTGCTCCGGCCCCAGCACAGAGCCGGAGTCAGACCTGCTGTCCTCCAGCACAGGGGCTCATGGGCTGGGGCCATCCCAGACCATGGTCTCCCCCCACCCAGACAATCCCTGCACCCTGGCGCTGCTCTGGATGGAGCCACTCTCCCCTGCTTTGGGGAGGGATGGCCAAAGTCTCCCATGGCAGGAGGTGCATCTATAAGCCCAAAAGCTTCCCTGCGGTGGAAGCTGCCCAGCCCCACCACCGCAGCACAGGGAGCCCCAGCCTGCAGCCACCAGCCGAGAGGACATGTGGGGGCTCTGCCACAGCTGCTGCTGGCCAGCGTGGCCCATGCAGGCCCAACAGCCACAGACCCCAGGACAGCCCTGTCCCCTGGGTGGGCACCACTGGCTCCCAGCACCAGGCACTGGTATGGTGGTGCTGGGCCAGCCTCAATGCAGCCTTTGTTGGGGAAAGCAGGCGGGGGGAGGCTCCAGCCCAGGTTTTTCCATGTTCCTCCTGCTCAAGTTAATTAAAGTGGAAACCAAAGCCAAGCGCTGACACGGGCACTGAGCGGAGCTGGGGCCAGGGCCAGCGGGGAGGACATGGACCCCTCGTCCTGGAGGGACTTGGCTCTGTAGTGCGGGAAGGGGGGAGCCGGGTCCTGTCCTGAGGCCGGGCAGTGGAGAGCACCGAGCCCTGGGCAGGAGCAGCGATGACTCCACCACAGCCTGGGACCCCGAAGGGCCCGGCCGCTGCAGAGCCCAGCTGGGACCCCCGTCCAGCCCACGCTTGCGGGGCGGAGGAAACCGCAGCTGCCGCAGGCGGCCGCCGTGCTCCCACCTCCAGGCGCTGCCAGAGACGTGCTCGGCTCCTTGGCCGGCAGCCGCCATCCATCGGCCCAAGCAGCTTTCGTAATATTTTTATTGCATCACAGCCGGCCCCACGGCCAGGCTGGAGCTGCTCCATAATCCCCTCTGCTTTTAACACACGCTCAGGGACCCGGCTCAGCCCAGATGAGAACCTGAGCCCTGCTGCAGTGGGATGAATGGGACCTTTCATACCCAAAGAGGAAAACAGCAACCAAAGCCCCAGCGTGGCACACCGGCTGCCCTGCCCAGTGCCACAGCTGCCCTCAGCCCTCCTGCTCCCCACTGAGGAGCCTGGAGGCTTCACTGCACCCTGCAAACCTGCAAGGGCACAGGGAAGGTGACACAGGCTACGAACAGGGGCAGGGAGGGAGTCACAGGTGGCCACGGCTCTCCCAGCTTGGCAAGAGCAGACCCCACTTGGAGCGGTTGTGCCAGCATGGCCCCTGCCATGCCACCCCCAACCCCAGGCAGGACCCCCAGCATGAGGCCACCTCTCCCTGGAGCAAGGCCTGGGAGAGCCAAGCGCATCCCTGAGCCTGTGCCAGGACCGCTGGGCTCAGCCGGCACCGTTCCTCCTGCACAGCCAGAGTGGCAGCTGGTCCTGGGGCCGGGCATCCCGACACTCTCCCCACCGAGCGCTGGCAGAGGAGCCCAGCCTAGCCCGGCCAGATGAGGAGCTGCTCAGCCCGGGACTGGGCACCGAGGAAGGCAGCGATGTCTGCAGAGCCCAGCCACCCTGCACAGCATGCAGGGACACCATGTCCTCACCGAGCAGCATCTCGAGCAGGGCAGAGAAGGATGCTGGGGCTGGCGGTGTGGGGCCAGGCGAGGAGCTGGGTGGCAGTGGTCCAGACCCATCCCATGAGCCAGGAGCTGGCTGCTGGGGAGCCCGGCACGGCCAACGGCAGGAGCCAGGGAAGGAGGAGGGAGGGCCAGGCAAGGTGGCCAAGGACGGCTCCAGCTCTGCAGCAGGAGGCTCTCCCCAGTGCCAGTGCTCGGCACAGAGTCTGCAGGCCTTGCAGGGCCCCTGGGCAGGGGGTCTCGGCGGCCGGTGAAAGCCCCGCTGTGTGGGGCTAAGAGTCACGCCTGTAACGGGGAGGCACTCACGCACCAGAGGGACATTCATAGTGACAGAGTGGCGGGGCATGGAGCAGGCACTGGACACTGCCCATCACCCTTCCTCTGGCCATGGCCACAGCACCTCTAGCCATGGGGAGCCCCTGGCTGAGGAGCAGTGGGTGCCCATGACCCATCACTCCTCCCCATGGGTCTGCCCTCACTGCTTGGTAAGCAGAGACTTCACTGCACGCTCACAGGTGCACGAGCACAAACACACTCTTGACCCCACAGGACCCCCGTCGAGCAAATCCTCCCAATCTGCTCAGGGCTGAGCCCCACGCGCTGCCCCAGGGCCTCACCAGCCTCCATCACAGCACAATTCCAACGGCAGCACAGGCAAGATGAGCTGGGCATGCAATGGCCAAGGTTTGGAGAAGATGCAGGAATTTGCGAAGAAAGGTGCCCTGAAACCCCCAGAGCAGCCAGCTGAGGTTACCTGCCTGACCTGGGTGCAGGAGCTGGGGGGGGGCACGGCAGCGCCCACTGCCCAAACTACTCTTGTCCGCAGGGAGCTCAAGGGGACCCACAGAAAAACCACTCCTGGTCAGGTATTTACAGCTCAATCCCGCTCCAGGCCCCTGATTTCCTCCCTGCTTCCTCCTTCCCTGCCGCCCGCGGCACCTATCAACAGAAATAGTCCCCAGTCTAAAGCTGGAAAGCACAAACAGGTCACGGCGAGGCTGTGGGACGAGGGCAGGAGGCAAAGACAGACGCTGCGTTCAGGACTGGGGGACAGCGGCTCCAGGGGACAGGCACGGGCAGGTCCCCAGAGGGGTCCCACAGGAAGGCAGGAACAGGCACAAATAGGCAGCAGGGAGGGAAGGGCAGGGCAAGGACAGGACCGAGAGCTGAGATTTGGGACTGGGAGCCATCACGGCAGCTGGACGAGGCTCTCTGGACCGGAACAGGTCAGGGCTGAGGTTGGGTATTCATTTAGAATTGAAAGGCAACAAAAGGAGAACTGTGAAAGACACAGGACAAAGCTATTTTTAAAAGGGCAGAACCACAACCATTTTTATTTGCGGTTCCAAATCCCGTATTTGTGTCACAGTGTCTGATTCTTCGCATGATCGCTGAAAAAACCAAACTTTTAAAAGTCTGCTTCTGTGCTCTCAGCCCCTCATGGGCCGTGAATTTTGGGACAAGAGACACTGAATAAAGAGCAGTCAGTGGCATGGAGCCAAATACCAGGTGGGGAAAGGAGAGGGCTGGAGAGGGAGAGATGGAGCAGGGGGGCACTGGGGCTGTGCAGGACGGGAGCTGCCCATGCCAGCCCTCGACGGCTCCCGGCCACAGCCAGGCAGCAGAGGGAAGCCAGGTCTGCCGGGTCTCCCAGACACTGTGGGATGCTCACAGGACGGTCACTGGCAGGAATTTGGCCTCTCCGCACATGTCCCCGCCAGCCCACCATGGGCCAAGCGAACAGCTCCAGCCCATACAAGCCCAGCAGGCTCGCAGGGTAGGCAGCGGAGCCAGCATGTGCCTGCTGGGGCACAGGAGTGTTTCTGCTTCCCAACTCCCCTTCCTCCACCTGGGACAGTGCAGCCTCGTGTCCCCACCAGCCACCTCGCAGGACACCAGAGCTGCCACACGCAGCTGCAGGCTTGCCCTGCCCGCACCGCTGCCTGCACTGCTGCCCGCACCGCCAAACAGAGCCTCGTGTGCACGCGACCCCTGCCCCGGGCTGCGGAACAGGCACCGGGGGCCACATCCATCTCCAGCAGACATGGGGCCGCTGCTTGGACACCGCGGGGTGGGGACAGGGGCCCTGCGGGGCAGCACGGCCTGGACACAGGAATGAGCAGGAGGGCAGGGAGCCGGGCTGCCAGCCCTGCCAGGCGTGCTGGCTGCCAGCACAGGGGAGCTGGGGCACGTCTGCAACAGCGGCTGAGACCTGCAGGGAGGGATGCGGAGCCAGCCGGGCAGGAAGCACTCATCCAGAGAAGGTCCTGGGCTCGCCAAGGAGTGCCCTTCCCTGCCAGCAGCAGGCTGGCGCTTCCCTCACCACCCAAAGGGACGCGGGACTCAGAGCTCAGGAGCATTGGGATGGAGCTGTGGGACCATGCAAGGGTGGGAGCGGTGAGCTGGTGCTCGGCAGCCAGCTGAAGCGGTTGTGCAACCCAGGAAGGCAGGCAGAGGCCCAAGACCTCACCTCCCTCACGAAGAGGCCACAGGGAGCCCCTCCAGAAATCACCCACCGCTGTCTCAGGGTCTCTTCTTGCACTGCTGGGCTGCAGCTACCACACGGACCCAGCCCGGGCAGCCTCCTGCAGCTGTACCAAGGTTTTAGGAACAAGACAACAAACTTGCAAGACACGTTTTTCTGTGTAAACAAGGACTTGGACCTTCCAGGCACAGCAACCACCCCAGGGCAGGGGCCTGTTGGAGACTTTGGACTGCCAAAGCCCCTCCCCAGGGGCTCCAAGGAGGAAAGGGAGCCCCACAGCACAGCTCTCCCTGTGCATCTCCACAGACAAGATCAGCCCCATCAAAAGCAACGAGAAGCAGATGGTGTTGCAGAGGCAACACATTCCCCACTGCCCTCAGCATCCCACTGCGGGGCTGTGGGGCAGCAAAGGGGACGGAGGAGTGTGGTGGCAGAGAAGAGATGGGGACACTGCTCAGAGACCTGGAAAACCACCACTTGAGGTGCTCCCAGCAGAGAGCCCCTGGCAGCATCACAGAAACCACACACAGGTGCCCACGGACACCACTTCAGCCAAAGACAAGCAGCTTGAGCACACCAAGGTCGTGCCGTACCCTGCTCCCAACTGACGCCCAGGCCCGCTGCAGACACGTGCTCCAGAGCATGCCGAGGGCTATCGGAGCAAACCTCGGAGCCAGCTCCCGCACAGGCACAGGCGCGTGTGCAGAGGCCAGCACTGGGGAGGGCACCTCTGCCCTCGCTGCCCTTCCAGAGGTAAAGCTGCAAGGTGATGGGCACTGAAGAGGCAGCGGGTGCTCAGCCCCGGCAGCCTGTCCTGGATCTACCTGTAAACCCCCAGTGTGAGGATTGGCACCAGGAGAGTGGGCAGCGAGAAGGGAAATGGAAAAAAGCACATGACGGGCAGGAGGGCTGGGAGCTGTGGCATTAAGCAGGAGCCTGGGCCCAGGCCAGGAGCCCCAGCAGCGACGGGCACAGCGCAGGGCTCCAGGGGCAGCCCGAGCCCGGCTGCGGGCACCGTGCCCTGCCCTGCACTGCAGAAAGGTGCAACGTGCCCGGCAGGAACCGGGGACGTCGGGTCCCTGCGCTCTCTGGGACTGGCTCCAGCCCCGGGGAGATGCCCCACGGGTCCTGCACTGCAGCCCAGGCGGGCAGAGGGGCTCGGGGCCGGGAGGGCTGCCCACGCCGGGGAAACTGGGTGGAGAAGGGTCCAACTGCCCCCGCCGACACCCCCTCCCCGGGCGGGGGTCTGCGGGCGGCCGTACCTGCAGCTCGCACCACGCCACCTCCACGGTGGTCTCCGTGTCCAGTCCCTTGTAGACGGTCTTGAAGGAGCCGCGGCCGATCTCGATGTCGAACTTGAGGAACCGGCCGTCGGGGGAGGTGGCGACCGCCCGCGTCTCCACCTCCTCGCTCTCCGTCTCCTCCGGCTCCCGGAGCACGGCGGCGCCCGGCGGCGGCGGGGACGCTCCACCCGGTGCCGGGGAACTCCCGCCCGGTGCCGGGGAACTCCCGCCCGGTGCCGGGTACCTCAGCAGCTCCAGATCGGCCGAGCTCCGCCGGTTGAAGCGGGAGG